>PVIU01004652.1:0-123955 GCA_004026605.1 Ondatra zibethicus
AGATTCTATATATTGTTTGAATCCATTCCTAGAGAGGCAAATTATGGAAGGCATTTTCACTGAATTTTCTCCTACCATGGCTACCTCCACTATACAAAACAATATACCGTCTTGTTCCCCAAGTTTTCAGACTGGTCCAGCATCTGCTGAATGCTGAGTCATTTTACAACATGCAGAAGTGCTTTGCTTCTTGTCATCTGAATTTCTACGGCCCATTGATTTGTTTGAATTTAATGTGATGTTCAAAGGCACTGCCGTTCTCAGGGCCTTTCATTGAGCCTTTTAATAGGATAATATACAGAGTAAGGAATATTATCGTCTGATGAAACAGCACATTTTAGCCTAGTGTCAACAAAACAGAGCAAATTGCTAACCTCTCCAACAGTTTTACAACATGCCACACTTTTTTTCTCTCTCCTAAATTTTTGCCTAGACTCTTGTAATTATTGGATAATTACCTTTCCCTACTCACTTTCTTTTGACAGCTTAGTTCTAGCCTCTGGGAGCTGAACATCTAATTGGTCTGTCTGCTTAGATTGTGGAATTTTGAGACTTCTTGAATTTAGCCAAACCAGACAGTCAAAGCAGTGAGGGAAAAACATGTTTTTGGTAAGTTCTATCCTCCCCAAACCATCTAAAAGTGCTAAAGAATCTGGTAAGTTCTATGCTCCCTCGACCATCTAAAGGGTTAAAGATGTAAGAGGCTGAGGTACTTCAGTTGCTCTTTATGAACCTGGTAACTGGACTCAGTGAATGCGTGGTTATCAGAGTAGAGCCTCCTAGAATCACTACACTCAATAAATGTCCAATAACAATGGTGAAGACTTAGACGAACTATATTTAAAATATTTCCCCCTTAATTCCCCTCCTAAATCTGGCTTCCATCTTTGCCTCTTTATGGTATCCAATGACCTCCATTCAGCCAAGTTCAAAGGCATTTTCTCAGTCCTTATCTTCCTTGATCTTTCTGATGTGTGGGGTACAGCTTTTCATACCTGCCCCTTTGAAGGCTTCTGGCTTCAGTTCCTGAGACATTTCTATTGTCTTTTACTTTTCCTCATCACCACCCAGATCTCTTCACTTATTTCTCACACTTATAAATGTCTTTCTTTCTTCTTTATACCTTTCCAGTCACTTTTCTCCCAACAGATCTTTGGTGAAATTCTATATCACTTGTGTCTCCCTGCTTTTTTTTTTTATTCTACACAGATTCTTCTGTTTTCATTGTTATGGAAGAGAATACCTTCCAGATACCCTATAACATTACTCCATTTCTTTCTGTATAGTTCAGAAACATCAAGAACAAATCAACATTTAAAAACGGAGCTTCAGAATAGAGCTGATATATTCATATGCACTTAATTGTCATCTAACTACTCTCTACCTCTTGAAAGGTGTCTTCCTCATAGAAGCCTAATTTGATCTTTCTCTCTCTCTCTCTATCACTCCCTCACTTGCTGTTGCACTCTGTCTTTTTTTGTTTGACTTCCCTTAACAGTATATATGCCTACCTATGATAATTTGCATTTGTGTGTGAGTTGTGAATGCATCACAAAAGGGGATGCTCCATGAAGGCAATAACTTTGGGGTGTATTTATTTTCATTAAACAGCATATAGAAGATTGAATAACATATAGCAAACACATATTCAAATGCACTAATAAATACAAATAAATGAATCAGGAAGTGAACAAACACATGATTGGCAAAGAATCAATCATATTCAATCAGTCTGATCCTCAGGTGTAACTTTGACTTTTTGCCTACTTCAGTTCTCTAATCCACATTCAGTTACTTTAGAATACAGAATAAGGCTATCTGGATACCATTAATAGGAATCACCCACAAAAAACTTCAATTTGAATAAGATAAGAATTCATTACCCCTTTGTATTTTAAGCTGAATATTTTTACTTGGAAGCCAACTCCATCCTCAAGGTTACTTACAACATTGGCTATTCCACGGCATTACTACACCATAATGTTGGGAGACCATTACCACCTGATTAGTCAAAGCTGACCCTTGGTGGATACCAGACAAATGAAAAGAAAAAGAGGCCAGAGGAAGCCTAGTCCCTGTCTCAAGATTTAAGTAAACCTAGAATAACCATGTCACTTCTTAGTTTCCCTTGGCAAGAATCCACCAAAGAACCTATCCCACTGCAAGAGGGACTAGATTTGCTGCCAACCCACATGCATGTAAAGGGAGGGGGTGGTGAGAGGGCTCTGTCGCTACTGAAAAAGTGTAGGAATCTGAGTTCAGATACACAGCATATTTGTAAAAGCCATAGTCAGTCAATAAGTATCTACAGCCCCAATTCTGGGAGTGGGAAAGTGCAAGAGGCAGGTGCCTGTAACTCACTGGCCCCTATAGTGAGAGACCCTATCTCAAAATATAAGGTGAAGAGTGACACACGAAGTCATACAACACTGACCTCTGACCTTAATAAGCCTGCTTACGAATGTCAGTGTGTACCTACATGCATGTGTACATTCACAGGTACAAAATGGGGTCAGCTGGTACACAGCTACAAATCTAACTATGGACTTCTTAGATTCTCTTAAACCAGTCATCCTCTTTCTTTTTGTGGTGACATGATTCATCTTGCCAGTTACCTCCACGATCACCTAGGAAACAAACCTTTAGTTTTTTGCCTTAGTTATTTTTCTTATTGCAAATATCTGGTCATAAGCAATTCGAGGGAGAAAGAATTTATTCAGATTGATAACTCCATTGAGGGCAGGGAAGACATGGCTGCAGGAGAGGAAGTCATGACAACAGAAGTGAGAGGCTGGCTGGTCAAATTACACCTCCACTCGAGGAGCAGAGATTTAACAGGAAATGGGGGCAGACTGGAAGGCTCCGGCAAGGCTCCACCCTTAAAGATTCCACAGCCTTCAGAGAGAAAGCTACCAGATTAGAACTAAGTGTCCCATCAGGTGAGCCTGTGGAGGACATTTTACCTTCAAACCCAACAGCATCTCTTTAAGGATGCTTCCACGGGGCTTGAACAGAGGTTGGAAGCCCCACAATGAATGTGAGAAGCCTCAGTGTATGACGTGGAGTTCCTGACTGAGTACTGAATGAGAGCCCAAAGCCCTTCACATGTGTGTACTTTGCAGGGAGTGGAACTGTAGCATTCATCAGTCTCTGCTTCCTGATTGCGAAAGCAACGTGAGGAGCAGCCTCACAGTCTTCCTGCTGTGGCTCCCTACTACAGTAGACTACTCCCTCCGATGGACATAAACTCTTCCACACGTGAGTTGCTTTTGTCAAGAACTTTGTCACAATAATGTGAAAGGTGACCAACACACCTAACACCTATAACCATCGCGATCATTTCACTAGACCATTGTGATCCTTGTCTTGTCTTCTTGTCCTCATTCTTTAGTCAGTCACATTTGTATCAAACACCAAGTGACTTTTCCCAGGCTACAACCACCATGCTGAATTCATTATAGCAAAACAGTATCAAGCTCTGCCTATCTTGTATCAATGGTATTTGATATGGGGTTGAGGGCTCACCATTTCCATGACTTTGCAAGGTTAGGTTCTAAAATGGTTGAAGTCTCACCCACTTTAAGAAGACCACTCAGCACATGTGCCTGTCCCTTCCAGATTTTCTTGCCGTGAAGCCTTGAAATGTTTGCTATATAACATTACTTTTCCCCTTGATAATATGGGCTTTCAGATCAATATTTGATATATGATATTAAAAGGTCATACACATAGATATATATGTATATACTTATGTATAAATTATGTTTGCGTACACATATAAATTCATGTGTACGCAAACATATATACATATACACACATATGGATTTATATTAAACAAAAAACATGATTGCTGTAAAGATGATTCAGTAGTTAAGAAGATTTTTTTTGTTGTTCTGGCAGAGGACCCAGATTTGGTATTCATCTCCCACATGACAGAAACTCACAGCTCTAACTCCAGTTCCATGGGGACCAGTCATGTACATCGCATACATACAAATATGCACACACTCATACATAAAATAAAGACAAATCTTTGCAAAAAGCCCCTATCATTAGGCTGACAATATCCACCATTAAATTTCTACAAGCACTGCTTTTCTATAATCCTTCTGTAAAAGGATGGTTTAAGGCTGTGACTCTCAGTATCCGTTCTGAGACTCCCTGAGAGGGTTTTCCAGGAGTCTGTGAGACAAAAACCCTTCACATATTTGTATTTTGTAGATTCTGGTGTTTGTTTGCTTTTGTGAACAGGTCTTGTTCTGAAGCTCTGGCTGGCCTAGACTGTGTGTATCCCAGCTAAGCCTCTAACTTGCTGCCTTTCTCCCCTGCATACTGCATGTCAGGAATGCACCACCATGTCCGACCTGAGACCAAAACTTTTTTCAGAATAATTCTCTGATACTGTATTTTTATTTTACTCTCATCTTCTCACAAGTGGGCACAGGGTTCCAGAAGCTACAAAATGTGTGCCAGCCCCACAGATAGGAATTCAGCTGTCAGCTATTAAACCAGACATTGTGAGGTTCGCAAAACCAGAAAATGATGAGCTCATTTTGCTTTTGTTTGTTTCACAAACTAACATTATTTGACCATTAAAAAGTTGTTCATGATAACATGGTGAGTTCTTTAAATGAAATAATGATATGTGTGAATTTGCCTTTTAAATTTATCATACGATAAAGAAACATAAATGTAACTCTCTAACAAAGTATTTTTTCTAAAAGTACATGGTGACCTTGAAATAAATGAACATGAAGGCCTACTCCTTTAAGGGGATAATTGTGGGGTTTTTGTTTTTGTTTTGATTTGTTGCTTTTTTTTTTGATGTTTGTGCTACCCACCCCCTACACCAACAGCATCTTCCTTGATCCCTGAATGTAAAGAAAGTGGACATCACTTAAAATGCCCTTAAATAGTATCTGCTGACCTAATGCAGCCCTCACCCCAGTGGAGTCACCAATGACAACACATTACTTCTTTGATGTACTACTATCACGTATATGAAAGGAAGATGAGGGCCGTGCTGAGAAGTAGGTGCAGAGGTCACTGAGAAACAGGCCCTGGCAGTTCTCATGCATAGCTGATGACTGTAAAGTGCTTTATGGATAGAGAAGTGCTACGTCATGGCACGAGCCACCACTCTACCCCTGCCACAAGAGAAACCAACTCTTTCCTAAATATTCTCTATAAAAAAGACCCCAAAGAGTCTTGGTCTGCTGAGTCTCTCCAGGAGATTTAGAACAATCTAAACAACATGAGGAAGGAGACAAATTCATCATTTATATCCTGGGACCGATGCTGCATTCAACAAAGCTACAGACTGCAGTCTAATGCCATACTTATCTGTGCCCAAGAGAAACCTCTAACCAGAGCCAACTAGGGTTGCGATCATACACATCACAAATGCGTACATTTCTTCACCAGACTGATTTCATATAGCATGCCCCTAGTGCTAACGGAACACAAATAAACAAATCCTCATTCCAAAGCCTGTAAATAATTCAATGGAAACCACCTCCTCTAGCGAGGGTTTGTAAGCAGCATCTAGCAGTTTGGGTTCCAGATCTCTGTGGGAAGAAGCAGTGCAGTCTGCATTTTTCCTGCCTGTGTTTTCTTGGAATATTAGTTAATTCAGGATTGGTGTTAAAATTCTAAAAAAGTGTGAGAAATATTTCCAGAACCTTTTTCCTTCTATGAAACATCTAACAAAGTAAATTCTAATTCTATCATTTTATGTATTTTACTTTCACTTATGAGATTAGCATACCAGCTGGGCCTAGGTATGATCAAAATTACTTTGCAGATTGTGTGGCCTCAGAACACTTTGAATAAAGATACTGCTGGTTGAAATCTCTCCGAGACCCTTTTTACACATGATACTCAAGGACATTCTCCATCAATGTTAATGAGCCTTACAAGTCTTCTCTGGTGAACTCATAGAACTAAAACTTGAGCTTTCATTGCCAAGCTACTTTACTTCATCCAATTGTTCCAATCTGGAAAACAGGGAGAGATTCGAGAATACTACTGAATTTGAAGTTTTGTTTTGTTTTGTTTTGTTTTTTAAAAAAGGAATACACGATAATCTTAAAATAGCAAATATACTTTGGCACAAACCAGAAATCTAAATATTAAGCTCCAAAATATTTTCAGCTATTATGAAGGAAAATAAATGAGTAATTGCAGAATTTTCTATGAGGTTTACTCTCTAGAAACTGATAATCCATGTTTTCTACCTCTAAACATTCTAGGAATCAGCACATCACTCTCAGTGGAAGCAAATTACCATATTTTACAAATAAAGTCATTCCTATTGTTTCGTGAATTAAAATTTAAATATTATTTAAGCTGTTGGGCCACTTTCCTTCAAATGTTTCTTTGTAGAAAAGCACTTTTGCATGACCAAAATTATTAGACCACTGAAATAAAATATTAGATAATTCTGGGCTACTTATGACATTTTTATTAAAATGAACATTTAGCCCCTGAGCACAAAGGATATTTTCTTATTAGTATTCAAAAATATATTGTTTTGAAGTATGAGTCCTTTTTTACAAATTAAATTTGTCACCTTCTTGTTTCGTGATAATTCCACAAGAAATCAGATATATGTTTGCTTTTGTTAAACATATTTCAAAGTAAACTTCTTTATTTAAAATGTTAACAGTTGTCCAATGACTAATTGTTAAAAATCTTTCAAACAAGTATGTTTGTTTCTGCTGTTTTAACTGCTATGTGGGCAATAATTTTAACAAAAGAAAAGTATTTAAATTAATTGAGAGTGATATTTAAGCCTTTAAAGTGACTACAGATTAGAACCTACATAAGTAATATTTTGCAAACTGTGTCTCCCATTGAACAAAGACAAGTTTACTATTGTGTGCTACAGATCCCTATGGGAGGGATGACAAAAAGTTAAAAAAGACTATTAGGAAAGCAAAATCTTTCCTGGCTCTTAAAACTGAGTTCCCACCATGTTTTCCCTTATCATATTCAGTGGCCTGCCTACTATCATCTCCATATACCTGCTAAGTTTAACAAGTTTCAAGCAACACATTGTATTTGTGACAGGTCTTTCTAAACAATCACCTTTACCCATGAGAAAAAGAGCAGTCGGTGCTGAGTTACTGTTAGGGATTATTTTGGGGAGAAAGAAGGGGGATTTACTTTAAAACCTCCCTACTGAAACTGGTGCATTTCGTGAAACTGAATTTGGCCCTTGTCTATCTTGTTTCACAGTGGTACACTCTACTTATGCAGAGAACAGACAGAAAAAGGTTTGCATTTGCTTTTCCCCAAAAAACAGGGAGGAGGTGGTGTTTGCCTACACTGCCATTAGCAATAATCCAGTAACCAATAGCAATATTCTGTTCCCCCCTCTCCTCTACCTCCTCCCTCCTTTTCTTTTCTCACTACATTGCCATCCCTCTTCTCCCCCATCCTCCCTCTTCCCATGTCTCTCCCCCCCCCTTCCTCTCTCCTTCCCTCATCAAGAATAGAGAATAAGAGGCAACTAGAACCCTTTCTACTCTATTTGAAACAAGAAAACAAATCCAGAGGGAATGAGTAAATGATAATTAGCTTAATCATATTCAATTAATTTGAAATGCAAGCCACAGAATGTTTATTAATCCTCAAGACTGATTGTCACAAGGCATTCTAAGATTCGACCCCTGGGTTCTCTTGTTCCCAAGCACATGGCAGCCCTGGCATCTCAGTGGTGGGAGTCAGTGAAGGAATTTCAAGGTTTCCATGGCTTGCCCAGTGAAGTGGTCATGAAAATACTCACAAGCCGTTTGTGCTAGCAGTGGAGAAAGGGCATCAGTCTAGCAGGGACACCCTGTCCAAGATGGTGACGCATTCTTCTGGGTACATTTTGAAAGGAAAGAAGAGCAGCTTATTATTGAAATAAATGTTTTTATTGATCGCCCTTGAATCAGCGCCCACTGACCCTGCAAACCATAAATGGCTACAGCACCGAATTGTCATTTCCAGGCAGCTAGCAGAGATACTGGATTCTCCCACAACTTTCTCTCAGTCCCTTGGATCCTCCACCTCCTGGGTGTACTGGGGGGGAAAAAAAAAAAAGAAAAGACGGAGGGTGGATTTCCCTAAACCTCTGTCCCGGCCGACTGAGAGGCGGTGCGCACTCAGACGCACATGGCATAGATGCCCAGTGTGGACACCCGCTCAGTCTAGAGCTGGACGACACCCCCACCCAGTGCTGGTGGCACAAAGTAGCCTGGGCGCGGGGCTGCAAAGACAAATGAATGTTTTGCAGCATTCTCCATTAAACAATAAAGCAAGCTGTAAAGCCTCAGGTGGCTGTGTTTGCTGTGCGGTCTGCGCAGCGAGGTGGTTCCTGGCTCCGGGAGCCGAGAGCAGTGGGCCGGGGAGCGCCTCTTCGGCTGATCCCAGGGAAAGATAAGGAGCCGCCGAGCCACCAACTCTGTCTAGACTCGCGACCTCACAAGTCAAGCGCCTTGTTTGGATTAGCCCTCCAGATCTGCCAACCTGATCAACTCCTGAAAGAGAAGGGCCCAGAAACACCCCCTTTTCCTCTTCTGGGCTACGACGATTGTCGCTCCTTTAAGGGATCAAGGGCCGACTTGCCCGCGGGAGTGGTGGGGCTGGTTAGACGAGTGTGAAGAACACCCCCCCACACACACACACATCAGCACTCCTCACAACTCGCGGTCCCCCAGCACACAGAAAAAACACCCGTGGGAAGGCCACTAGAACTGCATGTAGAAATAAGACAATTCCACAAATTACATTACTCAAAAAATGACGGCGAACTTTTTGATCAATACAATGAAAAAGTCGAGAAATAGGCAACTCTAGCTAAGTGAACTCTCCTACCAGAATCTCTAAAGGGGGTGTCAGTGTGTCTTCTCACCCTGCCTGATCAAAAGCAGTCACTACCCACCACTGTCTTGCAAAATTGGGTGTCCCTTTTCTGGAAAAAAAAAAAGAACAATATTTTCTTTTTGTAAGTCATGTATATATATACCTGCTTCACGTTTTTGCAGAAGTATAAACAAAGTTATTTTGCTTTTTTATTTTTTGTAGAAACAAAGAGTCTTAAGTGGTGTTCCGAGAAGAGGCTGTACTCCTGGAGGCTGGGAAACTGACTTCTTGGAGCCAATGTCCGAAGCATCATAAAATTAAAGGATGTGTTTGTAACAATGCTCACAACAACCGCCCCTCCCCCTCCTCGGATGCCTCTGTCTACACTTCAGAAGTCTCTGGAGAGGTGTGGAAAGACCCTCCATCATGCTTGGGACATTGTAAGCTGTGAAGTTTATGTTTGTGGCGCCTGGGCTCAAACAGCCATTCAGTGGCTTGCTTGGTTATCAAGAAAACAACAATCAGGAAAGATGGGGAAACAGATCCTCTGCCAGAGGCTTGAATTAAGTACTTAGAGTATGAAAACACCAAGTCACACTGCACACATTGCAGTGCTTTTATCACAAATCCCTAACAAGAATTGAAGGTTTGGATCCATTTTTCCAAAGTAACTTTTTTTTTTTTTAAGGCAGAGAAATACTTGGCTTTCCAACATGCCCAAAGAAAATCTAACTTGCTTTATTGTGACACGATCTTTAATTGTTAGTTAACATGGAAGGAAAATTCAATCAATAGAACTCAGGCCTAATTTGGATTATAAATCTCATTGATAAAAGTTAACTAAACTGAATTTTACAAACAAGAAAATAAGCACTTTCTATCAGTTTACTCATTTGGGATGAGATTGAAAATCCAGAGTGGCTGGGTGTCATATAAACAACTATTTGGGGGAGGAGAGGGATGAATTAAAAACCTTTTCACTTCATTTTCTTAGAGAAACAACTAAGTGATCAGGAAACACCAAAGTTAGACTTCAATAATCAATTTTGTTTGTCGCTTTTAAGTGCAGAGCATTAAGGAAAGCCACTGAATTTCTGAGGCAACGTGAGCACGTTGTCATTTGGCTTGCAGTCAAGGGGATGAAGATCGATCAGAAGGGGAGGGGTCAACAAATAGAGTTTAACAAACTTATGGGGTGAATGGCAAGAGAGCATGCCAAAGTTGGACCTTGAAAACTGGACACCAAGAAAGTTTTCTATGGACAAGGAGACACACACACACACCCATGCAGAATGATACATAAGTTTTATTGCAATGGGGGAGGTCTGCAAGTATGAGTCTAATTTAAAAGAAAAGTTTTTAATGTTAAGAAACTTTGATCCCTTTGATGAAAGGGAAACAAAGAGGAACAGTAAAATAGATAGGTTACTGTTCTGAAGAAACCCTATGGGGTACTCTCATCTTTGAGCATGTAGGAACTGCTATGAATTCCCTGGTTTAAGAGAGCATCCTAGATGTTTCGATTGCATCAAATAATAGCTTTCAGAAGATAGAGGAAATGAGTCATAATATCCAGAATGAAGGACTCAGAGTAACAAGGGAGTGGGGGACACAGACAATAGCAAATAAGAGGGTTTGGGTTAGAAGGAGGGAGTTCAAAACTGGGTCTCCAGAGGTGTGCAGAGGAAGGGGGAGAGGTAACAATGGTGACTTGCAAACAAGAAGGCAGATTCATCACTCTCTGCTAAATGACTTAAGTTCAAGCTGTAGACTTCAGAACAAACTGGCATCTACATACACAAAATATCACCCTCCCACACACCCCTTTAATCTCAGAAATCAGTACCCAGAGGATTAGAGATAATAGAGATATGCTTCTGGCCCCAGTTCCCCCACTGCATGAAAAGTATAAATGAAGTTGTTGTTCATATTTCTGTCCTAATTGTGGGAAAGGGACTTCGGTGATTCTTTACACCTCACCCTGGGCTTGCATAATCAAGTAACTTTCAAGCCTAACTGGACACTCACATTGTACCTGCCACCCTCAAGCATGCTTATTTGGTAGCTTTTCTAGGTACAAGGTGAGAAAGAGGGAAAGTAAAAGGGTGGATGAATTGATACAGTAGCCAGGTAACTAGAAGAATCAACTTTGATGATGGGAGATTAGAGACCAAAAACGAAAGAGGGGGGAGGGAGAGAGAGAGAGTAGAGAGAGAAAGAGAAGAAAAGGAAAGGACAGGAAAGTAAAGGAAAAGAAAAAAGGTGATGGGGAGAGCCCTTCATGGAAGAAGATCCTTATGAGATAAGACAGAACTCTTGTTTTTCCCAGCAAACAACTACAAGCCATTATTACCGCCCGCCAAATTATTACCCCTCTGTCAAGAATTAGACACAACAATCAAAGTAATCAAGGGCATGTCTAATGCACTGTAACATTTTCAATGCAAAGTTTGTTTTCTTTCTGCCCTCGTGATAGAGTCTGTAATTAACCCGTTATGTAGAACGATGCCAAACAAAAGCCTAATTGAGGCTGGCTTCCCGACTTGCGCTGGTTTGGAGAGGGTGAAAGCAAACTCAAGAGCTGCGAGACTCGGGCGTCGCGTGGGGGTCTCCAGCCCAACCTACCGCCTTCGTCCTGCTCTGAGTCAGGGGCTGCAGAGGGTAAGGCGCCACACCACACACGGTTAGGGTACTTCGCTTTCGTATTTATTAAGTTGTCAGATACTGAAAATGGCATTACACTCGCGCATACAAATGAATCGACTTTCCAGAGTCAAAGAAAGATCCTGGCGTGGGGAATGGGGATGGGAGGGGGAAAGAGAGAATGGAGTGGTCCTAACCCTAAAGGAACAAGAAGCCAGTTTGATGCAGGGGCCTGTGTCTTGCCCTGGGTGCAGGTGAACCTTTACTAAACGCGGCATGTGTGGCAGTGTCTTATCCAGAGCGCTTACCCCCCGCCCCTCCGGAACTACCAAAGCCTATAGGCAGCACGCGAAGGGAAGGGCCAGGTCGGTCATTTAAAAAAAAAAAAAAAAAAGGCGGTTCCCAAACGGTAAGCTTTCCGCGTTTTTTCCTAACCAGCCACCCTTCCCAAGGGTTTGAAATTAGAGACGGGACCGGAGGGGGTGGGGGTGGGGAAGTGGAAGAGGGGGCAGAGGTAAGAAAATGCAGACACCTACAATTCTGAGAACTGCTGAGGGAGCCTTTCCTCTCTTGGTCTTTCCTCCCTTCCGCGCAAATAAAGCGGCATTTCTCAGTCAGCCCCCACTAGTCTACAATGGCCATCCTTCACTGGCTAGGTAGAGAGCCTCTTTAGCAAGAGTTTATGTTTGAAATGTCGATATTTCGATGACCCTAAGCTGAGACTTTGGTATAAAACATTTGACGCTAAGAAAATAAAACAGTGAATCCAATCAAAATACTTTCTCAAGGAAACCTTCTTCCTTTTGGGATGGATGCAGGGGTGGGGGTAAAGGCAAAAGACAGGGCGGGGAGAGGGGAGGAAAAAAGAATGGGACTGAAGAGAGAACATCTCATTTTCAAAAAAGCTGTAACATTATCACAGTTGAGAGCTAAACTTCCAGCCAACTTTGATGCAACCATTGAAACCGAAACTTGCAAACCCGACCTGAACTACTTGCAATACAATATCACAGCTACTGAACTGTGTCATTTTTACCCAATTCACATGCAATCCTTAATTGCAGACATCTTAAAGACTTGCTTATAAACATATAAAAGAGGGACCCTGAATCATTGCGTTTATTTATTTATCTATGCCAAACGTTTATTAGTGAAATAGTCCTGAAGATATAATTCTACATATGGCGCTTTGATTTCACATAATATTTAAGAAAAAACGACAAAACACATAAAATTAGACATATAATTCAAAGACCACGGTACAACCTTTATCTTTTTTTTACTTCAGCAAACAAAAAAAATGTCAAATGACATGAAAAGTGGCAAGTCTCCTGACAATAAATAATAAATTACTTTATAATTTTTGCAATGCAAGAGCAAACAAAAAAGGTTTCCTTTTTTTCCTCTTTATTTCCAGAAAGAGCGAAAACAGTAATTTTAACCAATAACTATACACATCTTTGGGGGAAAAGTTCTTGGACAGACACAAGTCAAACACAATCCCGAGACGCTTGTGGCAAAATAGAGGTAACCTTGTTGCAATGCTTTATAAGGTGGTTTTTAAATATGAATTCAAAAACCTTTAAAGTCGCTTCAGACTTTTTGATAGAGGATGGATCTCAAAAAAAAAGTAAAGAGAAATAAAGAAAAGGAAAGGAGAAATGGGAGAAAAGGCAAAAAAGAAAAAAAAAAAAAAAGAGAAACCAGCCTACAGGGCAAGCTAAAGAGACCCAGAATTTCAATTAACCCCTTGTCAAAGTCAACTAAAAACATAGCAAACCAACGCAGCTCCGCCTTCCTGAAAGGACTCTTTCAGCCACTAAGGCCAGTTTCTTCTGCTCTGTGCTGGAGCTCCTTTTGGCAAGGCAATGACCAATATAGAAACAGCACCATTCAGAATAGGGTGGACTAGAAAATTCTCTATTTCTGCTTTTCCTCTAGATGTGCAGCAAAATGAAAACACTTTTTTTTTTGAGATCCTTGAATATAAATCCTCTACGTTTTAAAAACGTCTTGTTTTATTATTATTCTTTTTCAGTACTCCTAAGGTCATTGAATAGCATATGTTGGGCTTGGGGTTTTGTTTGTTTTTAATTCTAGTAAAACCCCATGATTGTCTTCACAGTGTTGCTACCATATCACCTAGTCATTAAAACAGACTTCGTGCACTTCATGGAGCATTCGTTTCTTGATTCAGTTTTCATTGACTGGGTCGTTAAATACTTTAATTTCGGAGTTCAACATCATTTCCCACTTTCTCCAACAGGGGAAAAAAAATACATCTGAATGACTGTTCCTCATGCCTCAATAGGACTGGCTACCATGCTGTTGGGTGTATCTGGGAGTTGAGAGGACATCGATGCTACTTCACTGCCAGTGGAATTAGAGCCTGGTCCTCCTTCTGAAAAATTGACCTGTATGGAAGGTTGAGAAGTAAATAAAGGAGGCTTCAAGAGTGTCCAGCGAGACATAAAAGTATTATATTGTGTATGCATGTACTATTCCCTATAAATAGACAGGTAGGTATATCAACAAAGACATGCTTGTCTATAATAGAACTTTAACAGGCCTAAGGGAGGCCTAGGAGAAGCACTTGAAATCCTCTCGCTTTCTCCATCTTCCTGAAGATCTCTCTTTGAACTCAAGCTGAATTCCCAACATTATGTCATATTAAATTATTTAAGAGCAAATATGTTTCCCACTGTAAAGTGGCATCACGACTCTCCCACAAAGGCTCAAAATAAAATTAGCCTGCTGGCTACATGTAGCCCTGGGAGCAGGAAAGTTCTCTAGACATCAAAGCCTTTCCTTTTCAGTGTGGCTGGAGAATCAGTGGAGGCTCCCTGGAACAATGACTAACTCTTTAGAAGGCTCACAGTGTGGTCTTGTTGAGTCCCCCTCCCCAATTACATGAGGGGACCCAAACAGTATACATCATCACATTATAGAGATGTGGTCCTCTACTACTCCACTACTCTGTAAATGCCCCACCCCCCACTCGTGCCTCCCACCCCAGCCTCAGATTCCATTCTGCTGTTCTCACCTGACACTCAGGTTTCAGGAGGTACCAATTCTTGGCTGTCTTGAAGGCTCTCTCTACCGTCTTTCAATTATTCAAAATTTGCCCAGACAGTGCTTCATATGGACAACAACTCATTGTATTTAAAGTGAAATTTGCCCTCTACTTCCAGAATTTATCTCCTTTTCTACTCTATTAAACTTTCCCCTTGAGAGGTCAAGGGACTTCTCAAATTTGTCTGCTCACTAGACTGGCCCATTTACACACACAGCCTGGAACCAAGCCCTTTTAACCACTTGCCTCTGGCCAATCACCCTTATAGCTGTTGACACAAGAAAGCAAATGTCCTCAGGGCACAGGCAAGCAAAAAAGAAAAAGAAAAAAGAAAAAAAAACTATCCTCAACTGATGCATTAGCTTTGTTTCTAAAGAAAGGAGTGTTTTTAGCACACAGCTTCATATTTAATAACACAGGATCTATGGGGCTGATTATATTCTAAGGGGAGGAAAAAACCCTAAGTATCTGTATCATATCAAAAAGGATATATTTTAACATGTTTATCTTAACCTTTTATAGGCAAAAATGAATTAGCCATCATCTATGGATGAATATGTAAAACACTTGAGAGCAAAGACAGGTTTCCACAAGTTAAATATACATTGTCTCTGATTGACAATGTTCATGTTCCTTTTAGTATACATGCCCCATTATATGTAATTGTGTCATAACCAAACTCGTTTATTTAAAAAATGTTTAAGAAGTCCTATACTTTAGATTAAGCTATACTGTGAAAGAAACACAGCAACAATAAATATCAATCAAACTATTTGAATAAGCATTCTCTTTATTGACACATATGAAAATTGTGTTCAGACAACTGCCTGCTGCTTATGGATAACAACGTTCTAGCTTATTACACTGAATGTGTATTATAATTAATTTTACTTGAACCTCTCACTAGATACAAAGTAACACACTTACTGATTGCTGATCCAAATGCCAAGGTGATCTCTGAAGTCCTTGCAATTTATAACCGGCTAAGATGTGTGATATTGCCACCGTTTGCACCTCTGCACACATAGCTACTTAGGCACCATGAAGTTCATCCCACAAGACGAGCCTCATTTGCAGACAGTCGCCCTATGTAGTTATATTATGCTGTCTTGTTTTTAAACAAAGATTCATAAGAGATGTACTTCCTTTGTATTTTCTTCCCTCCTCATCACCATCATTCCTTCTTGCTTTCTCCCCAACACTGGCGCAGGGACCCTGCACCCTCCCCCAGTGGATCTTTCAGTGTGTGACAGTTAGATCAGAATCTCCTTTCTGTTGGGAATTCCGCCTTCTCTGTTTGGGAGCTGACACTTACCAGTTGCTGAAAAGCAGGCTGATCTATGTCACTCTGCAAGGCGAAGTCGCTCAGTACTTTCCAGGGTGGCTGGTAACTTTGCACCTCTACTGGGTTAGCCTGTAAGCCACCATCGTGTCTCTCCGGACTAGCAGCCACCATGGGAGTTCCTGTCATCCCTTGGATATTCTGTGAATACCCCCCCATTGCAACATGTTAATGAGCATACTCCCTCCCTCCATTGTCTGTATGTGCTAAGCAAATACACCCAAGTATTATCTTATCTATATAGTGGCCCCATATTGACTCAGTTAATCTGCTGCACCTATGGATATTAGAGCTCAGTTTTGTTTTTTCATTTTCTATGTGCTGGATTATTCGACTGGCCAAGAATTTAGTAAAACAATTTGGCTACAACTATCATCTTTTCCCTTTCCCTTCACAGCTTATCCCCCAACCTCTCCAGTGTCTGCCTTCATAAAGCCACAGCCTCCCACAGTAGAAAGCTGAGGTCCAGCCTGGCCTCCATCAGCCTTCTGACTCTGGTTTTCTAGGCAGTTTGGGCTAGCTGAAAACTATCTTCAACCACCAGCTCCTCAGTGCAGAACCAGCCCCTACCCCATCCCCCAAGGCTTTGGGGAATGGCTGCTTCTGTGCTATTATGCACTAACTGAGTACCCTTGCTCAGTCCTGCCTGCCTGCCAAGTTTAATGACAACAGATTTTATGGCATTTAAAAATAGGGTCAAGGTAGTAAAAAGGAAGGAAAGAGAAAGAAACCCTTCAGCTTAACTTAAGCACAGGGTAGGGAGAGAAAGGGGAGTTTTGCCCAAAATAATAGTGCCAAAGGCTGGGAGGAAGCTTTGGGCTCTACCTGAAGCAGTGGATTATCTGCCCAGGCACTTTGAAGGTCTCCCACATCCTCAAGAACAGTGGCAGACTTCTCCAAGCATTGGGATGAGGCCAGTATGATGGATGGATGTTAAAGCCATTGAATCGTGTTCTAGATCAGCACCCAAAGTGTTGTCCTTTACAATACTGGCAACTTTAATGATCTCAATGGTTGCAGAACCTGAGCTGAGACCTCACTGCCACCTACACTGTGAGGGAACTACTAGGTCCTCTTGGTTCTAGGTGCAGTTGATGGTGAATACCAAGAGCCCCTTTGGGAACCAGCAAAGGATGGAGGCGCTGATCAGACCTCTGAAGTTTTTAACAAGCCAGCTCTCGGCCATCAATAGCCAGCATACTCTATACACCTGGGTTTCGGTGGAGGTGGGAGGCTCTCCTTTGTCTGGGCTCCTTGTTGGCTGTGCTCTGCTGGGTACCAATCCACTAGTTCAGGAGCACGCCGGCCCGATCGCCATCCCTTGCTTGGCCTCGGGGCTACTCACAGTTTTGTCGTTAGGCTGCTGCTGCTGGAGCTGCTTCATCATGATACTGCGTTTCTTGTCCTTGCACCTCTTGTTTTGAAACCAGACTCGGATCACTCGGGGGCTGAGGCCGGTCATCTCCACTAGTTGCTCCTTCATGAGTGCATCTGGCCGAGGGTTGGCGGCATAGCAGGTCCGCAGGGTGTGCAGCTGCTTCTCGTTGAGCACAGTCCGCACGCGGGTGGTCTTCTCAGGCTGCTTGTGGACGTGAGGCCGCAGAGCTGGCTGCCTAGCTGAGATGGGCTCGGCTGGGGTGGGGGGAGCAAAGAAGCGTCGTGAGTAGCAAGGTCACTCTCGCTGCCACCAGCCCGGTCCACTCCCCACCCAGCCTGAGCTCAGCACACCGAGAAGCTCAAAAAGAGGGTAAGAGGGTAAGGAGAGAAAAAGAAATCTTGCTCCTTAGTCTATTGATGACAGTGCAGAGTAATGGGGGAGGGGAAGATGCGGCCCCTGCCCATACTTGCGTCCCTACAAAATTAGCCAAAGGAAGCCCAGTGGTGTCTCCAACCACATCAGAGACATTATTTTTTAACCAGTACTTTCCCTTATTCCTCCCTTTTCCCCATAACCAGAAGGACACAGATTATCCTGAAAACCCCATCTCCAGACTTCCCCTTCTGGGTAAAAAACCCCAAAGGGTACCTGAAAATAAAACGCAGAACACCCCAGTGACAAGCAGAGACACCACAGGGCTGAGTGTCTGCGACTGAAAGTCAGAGAATTTTGCCAGAAAGCCTTGAACTTCAAGTCTACGATGGGACAGTCCTATTTAGAAGCTAAAATAAATTGCTGTGTTTCGGCTATCCGAATGGGCCCCAGTCTTTCTTAGTATTAAATCAGTGTGGGATGTTCCTGAGACCAGCTGACCCCAAGCAAATGAAAACTGAAACTCTGTCTAAGCTTGAGACAAACGACTGCTGGGGAATGTCCTTCCCTTCCCTCCCAGGACTTCGGCCTCTGCTGCGTTTCTCATCCTTGGCTTTGCCCCATGCCTGCCAGTTAGAAATCCCCCCAAAGAACAGAATTCTCAGAGCAGCCAGGAAGGGGTGAGCGGGAGGGGGGGTTGGAGGAAAGCTGTCATTTCCTCGCCTCCAGCATTTAGTAGGGACTGATGACTTAATACGAAATGGGAGGGAGGGATACAGCTCTGCCTCTGACTGGAAGGCAGGTAGGAAGCAATGTCCTGCTGTCGCACCACCTTGGTTCTAGCCAGTCTTTTATGTTTCCACTTTCCTTTATGGGCCACTGGTTCTCTGATCTGGATGGGACAAACCCACCCACACCTTGCACGACCCCCTGGGATCAGGCCAAACACCTATGGGGTCAATTCAAAGCTACTGCTACAGGCTTGGAGATGAAATTCTCACCAAATCACATAGAATGGATGGCTTAAAGAGGCAGGCTCCTTTTAAAAGGCAATTACTGCAGATTAGGCTGTTGACAGTTTTAAATTACAGCCCTGTGCAGTGCTGCCGTTGCCGACACTGTATCTTTTAGGGACCTGTTTTCTGACCAAAGCATAAAAATAAAATTTAAAAACCTTTTGGGTTGGAGAGTAAATCTCAAAAAAAAAAAAAATGTGGGAAGCTAAATGCCTTGGGGTTGCTTAAGCTTCCTTCACCGAGCTAGGGAGGAAACTCCTGGAGACCCAGGACTCCACCCCTTTAATTAGGCAGCAGCGAGGAGAAAACCTGGCAGAGAGCTGAAGCCCATTTTCAGTAAGCCATGGGTTGGAGGCCAAAGTAAAGCTGACAGTATTGTTTGGGCTTGTGTATACATGTGTGCACAAGTGGGCTATGCTGTGTACCCAAATATAGCCAGACATGTAGATGTGCGCTTGTCCATTCAAGGTAGACGGGTGAGTGTATGAAAACTTGCTAGAAAGGCGGCGATGAGCACGTGCTGTTTATTGCAGGTCACATTCACAACCACCCTGTGGCCCTCCCGTTGCAAGAAGGAAGCGTTTTGACTTAGCCCCCACCTGCTCCCCAGCTTCCCTCTGCGTTGAGAAGTACCTGCCATTTGCAGCGGCCGCGCTGGATGCAAGGGGCTAAGAGGGTCTCCAGCTCCCAGGCTGGCCCTCTCCACCACATCGTGGTCCGCGCGGCAGAAAAGCCCATCCTCCCGCAGCGCAAATTCGTCTCCCGGGATGAGCTGTCGGCTGCAGGCTACACAGCGGAAACACTCGATGTGGTACACCTTGGAGCGGGCGCGCATCACGAAGTCGTTTTTGCTGAAGCCTATGCTGCATTTGGCGCATTTGATCCCGTACAACCTGCATGGAACGGCCCCCCGGCGTGGGAAGAAAAGCCCAAGAAAAGAGGGTGACTTCAGGCAGGCTCTGGCCCAAGATGGCCAGCAACCCCGGCCATAAACCTTGACCTGCCCCGGGGTGGTGGTGGTGGGGGAATCAGTAGTAGTAAAGTTGAACAGAGTATAGAAACAATCTCCCTTCACCTCTCTTTCTCTCCCTCCCTCTCTTCCTCCCTTCTCCCGTTCTCTTTCATCCGCGACACCCCCCATACAAACATTGACAAGAGGAACCTTTAAGAGTAACCTCCGTGTCTGCCTCAGTTGGTACCTCTTAGTTCAGACACCCAGCCCAGGGAAAGTTTATTGAGGGATTCTAATCCTGGAGGAGGACTCTGGTTACCAGTCCCAGGGTTATTCTTGCAAATTCTAGCTGGGAGGAATTCTGGGGACATTGGTAACCAGTAGCCCCATGCTTTCCATTCTCTATCCCTCAATTTCTACTACTAAAAACATTTCTGAAATTGCAACGACAACAAAAAGGTTGGACTGGGGACTGTCACCCCCACTCCAACTATGGACATACAATCACAAAACAGAATAACGAAATGAAGCCTTAGAGGGTTTCCAGATTCCCAATACCAAAGGCCTTCCAGTATGTATCCAACCGAAGATTTTCCACAGGCTACATATGAATGGAAAGTTCCCTCTCCATTCTTCCTCTTTTATTTAGAAAAAAAAACAGCTTCTGTTCCCTCCCTCAGTCTTTCTTAGGTTCTTGAAGCATCTCCCTCTATTTCAGTTTGCCTGAGAGCCAAGGTTAGCATGACAAATGAAAAACAAAACAAACAAACAAAAAACACACACTCACAAAACCTCACTTCTAAGATCTTCCTCCTTGTTGGCCTTTCTTTACCACCAGGCAGTTCCTATAGGTTCCATCTACTGTTGCATTGCCTGGCTCGCACCAACACCTATCAGCTATTCCTACACAGAAAGTGGAAAGATAGGACGGTATCCACACAAAGGAGGGGAGCATATTGCTCACCCAAGGGGAGAGCTTAAAATCAAAATGGTCACTCTGTTCTGCTTTTACAACTATAGAACCTTCAAGGGGGTTAAGCATGAGTGTTCTCTGATGGAAACACACACACACACACACACACACACACACAGAGAGAGAGAGAGAGAGAGAGAGAGAGAGAGAGAGAGAGAGAGAGAGAAAGAAAGAGAGAGGGAGGGAGAGAATTGGAGAAAAGTAAAAGCAATGGAGTTGCCATTGAGTTCGCTTATCTGCAAATAGATCCAGAATTAGACAGGTTGGTATACAACAACTGAGAGAACAGCGGCTGCTGAGGAGTAAGGATGCTTCCGGAGGCTTGGAGTAGGCTCTTCCTCTCCAGAATTCCCAATGTATACTCCAGCCAAGTAAACAATGAAGATGGCTTATTCGTCAGTATTACAATGCAGATTTGAATGTTTTTTTTCCCCCTTCTGCCTCTCCATTGCAAGATCATCCATTTCATAGGATGAAGACTGGCTTTACTTGTACCCAAACCATTTACAAAATCCCTCCCCTTTCCTGTATCCCACTTCCTCCCACTCCCCTCAAAGCATTAAAACAAAACAAAAGGAACAAACAAACAAAACCCTCCCTCAGGCGGACATTGTTTAGTATTTACTTTCATCTTTCAAGTGTAAATACCCTCCACTCCGAGAGATTTAAAAAAGAAAACAGCTGGGCATTGTGGGAGCAGGAGAAAAGCCGGTGACCGTATTTTAAATCATAACTAAACTTTATTGAAAGTTCTCAAGCTCTGAAGCCCTCTAAAGCTTAGAAAGGTCACTCGCTTGAATTCCGAATTTAAAATCGGCTATATTTCTGCTATCACTAACATAGCACTGAAGATGAAGAGTACCTTGCTTTGTATTAGGACTAAGGCATTTCCCTGCAGAAATTCTACTGTCTTTCTAAGGTAAAAAAGTGGCATTTCTGGCATATACACGGGTCAGAGAAAACTTGAAATCAGCAAAACCGTACAAGAAAAGCAAGCTCGGTTCTTCTGTGGGTTTGGTCTTGTCCCGTGGGGTGATTCCCTCATTTTATCAGTTACTAGAGTTTAATGTGAGAAAGGAAGCTGTTCAATTACCTAAATATACCAATTGTTCACGGACAGATGATGGGCAATTTGATCTGCTCTGTCTAATTCATCAGTCCAGATAAGATAAGAAAGAAAAGACAGTTAGATATCACCAAAGGGTTAATATTTAAAAAGATTAAATTTCTGGTCTTTTCCCCCTTTTGTAGGGAATATTTTGGTTGGTTTTGAAATTTTCTACCAAGGAGGACCCATCCAAAAAGTAAAGGGCGCAATGGTTGTGTTTGTTTTGCAAAAATCCTTTGCTGAAACTTTTGTCTGCTTGATGGGCACTTCCAAAGAATTTTTAAGTCAGTGGTAAAACAGGAGAATGATAAATCAGATGCTAAACTACATAGTGAAAATAGATTTTTTTTTAAAGTTTAAAGACCTAAACTTATTTGCCTTAATTTTGTTGGTGTTCTTAGAAGAGAAGTACGGAAAAGGGAAATAATTTCCGCATCAAAAAATTCCAGGAGTCATTAACAAACCTTCACAACAAAATTTATGAAAGCTACCGTGACACCTCCCCACCCCCAAAGAAATGAACCACAGTTTAATTTTTGAAACACTTTTGCACACTGCACTCTCTAAAGCAAACGCCCCGAGAAGACAAAGACACATCAAATAGTAAACAAGGAGAGCAAGGAAATCTCAGAAAATAACGATGTGAAAATGGTATACCTGATATAATCTCTTTTACAGTAGGTTTTTCCATCCCTAACAAAGCACGTACAGCTCTCGTCCAAATACTGATTACACTCCGCACATTTCAAGCACGCTGCATGCCATTCCAAATCCGGAGAAACCCTCAGAATATACTGATCGTGAATTTGATTGCCGCAACCAACACATAGGGAAATCAGACGTTTTTCTGAAATGAAAATAAATACATGATTGACTAACCGTTTACTTCCTACAGAGATAAACACACTTTTAGTGTCGTTCTCTTATAGGGTGTACTCTGGAAGAATTTTTTTCTTCTTTTTTTTTCTTAAAGAGTATTGCACTTAGGGGTGGTAATTGGAACGTGCCATCAAAACCTTGACTCGCTTTTTAAAAAAGGGAGGTGGAATATATGTAAAATGCAGATTTGAATAGTCTACATTTGTAAGCCTAGCACGCAATCAAACCCGCTCATTTTGTGTTTTCTCCCCTCCTCCCTCTTTGCTATAATCATTAGGCAAGATTATGGAGAAGTCAAGTCAAAGAAAAGGTTTTGACTAGAAGCGTTAAACCAACGCTGGGATGTCTATATTTTCCGTGAAGCACGTTCTTCAATAGCACAAGGGACGGATATATTGTTAGAAGAGTAGACATCAATACAGTTGTCACTCGCTCTCTTTTGCAAGTCTAATGCTAATTCATATCTGCCGGTGTGGTTTGTGCAGGCAGACCTTTGCTACATAATAACCTTCTCCAAGAGCCCCGGATTGCGGAGAAGGAAATCACCGCTAAGCACCAGGCGGCTAGAGTTTGGGAGGGCTCACAAGCAGATTCAAACACAAGGTATGCTCAGTTTCCCGAGGATCGGAATCCACATCAAACATGCAAGCGTGACGACAAGGGAAACATAAAAATAAATAAATAAAAACACAAAAAAACAAAACAATAATAACAACAACAACCAAAAAAAAAACCAAACAAAAAAAAAAGAACCACCGTTTCTTATGTCTCTCCAGGCAGTAACTACAAACCCAAAGAGCCCTGGCACCAGTGCCCGAGAGAGAACCCCCCGCACCACAACAGCACAGCACATCGAACCCCCGCAAGGTAGAACAAACTCTTACTTTTTGGTGGATCGCCCATGTCTCCCATATCTGTAAGAGGGAGTAATGTCCACAGTGAAATGGTGGTTGGACAGTTGGTGAACAGCCCACAGAGAGGATGCTGGTGTTGTGGCTAGGTGGGAAACAGTGGCCCCCTGGGTTGCCAAGGCTGAGGGAGCCGCTGGCCGGCTGCGCCGCGCCCTCGCCGATCCGGGAGTCCGATTTAAGGCGGCCGAGTTGGCGGAGCGGAGGCGCTGCGGCGGCGGCGGACTCGAGCGGCTCGGGGCACCTCTCTTCCTTATCTCTTACTCAAACTTCTCAGCTCCAACTCAGCTCCTTCGCCATTGGTCTGACGCAGTGCGCGGGGACGTCAGGCGAGCGCCTCGCCCATTGGCTGCGGGGCGAGCGGCGCAGCTGTTCTGATTATCATATTTCAGCTCCGGCGTCGCCGCGCGCCACTGCCTGCTCGGCGAGCCCGCGGGAGAGGAGTAGGCCTCCCGAGGCCACGTCGCTCCCTGGGCTCCCGGTGGCCCCGTTCCCGGCCGCCGCCTCCTTGTCCTCAGCCCCTTCCCCGCGCCTTCCCGGCTGTGCCGCGTCCGGTCGCGCTGCTCCTGCGCTCCGCGCTTCCCGGGTCCCCGCGATCCGCTGGCAGCGCTGTGCGCTGGTCTCCCTTTTCTGCCGCCGGTGGCGAGTGGCTGGTGGGTAGGTCCTTCCTGTGAATCCGGTCCCTCCCGGGCGCTAGGAAAAGGGGGTTGGGGAGACTTGGAACCGGCAGCTGTCCTCCCTTGGCTCCCACGCTGGCGTGCACAGCCCTAGGCTCGGCCGGCTTCGCTGCCTCCGGGAAGGGTGCGTCTCCTGGAGCTGGCAGCCCGTGGCGCGCTAAGGGACCTACCCGGTATGGGACGATTAAATCCAGAGGAAATGTTTTTTGTTGTTTTGTTTTTGTTTTTGTTTTTCACTGCAACCCTGTTGACCCCGTCACCTCCCAATCTCGGCTCTCCAAAGACTTGGGGTGGGAGGAAAGGGGCACTTCTCGCCCTAGCGGACAATCAGATTGGAAACGCCAAGGTAAAACGAAGTTATCTCCGCGATCAGCTCCTTTCCTCCCGACCCGTGAGGTCTGCTATTCAGCTTAACTCTAGCATGAAAGAGTGTACTAACCTACAGTCAGAGCGCAGTCCCCGAAAGTTTACAACTCCGGGTCTATCTGCGGGTCTCTTGTCCACTCTTTTTAAAAGCAAAGGTGCACCCCGCTCTTTGACGTTTTGGGAATTATAAGTGCAACTTTACACGACTTTCTGGAGATTTTTTTTTTAAACCTGTTAGTCTGAAGGCCTGAGCAGAGTGGGTCTGTTGCAAAACAAGAGTGGCTCGCTTACTCCCCATCACTGAGGTTAGCTTTCTAATTTGTTTCCTCTGGGGAAGCCATCTGGAAGAGACAGACACTGGCTGCATCGCACCGGTAACTTTCGCCAATAATTTATTTCGTGATTCCTCAAATCTCTTACAGTCTTTCAAAGGCAGTTGTGAGGGGCCTCACAGAATCGCCCCACTTCTCCCTGAGCTTCTCCACCAGTCATTTCTTATCTAGAGAAACGGGTTTATCAAAGGGGGAGGGGGATATACAAACACAAACAGAAGAAGGCTTCATTTGGTGTCTTGTTGCCCCCGAGAAGACCCAGGGGGTTGGGAAACCTCTCTTCGTATCTTTCACCAGATCTAACCCTTGATAAAAAAAAAAAAAACTGTGAACCCTACCTAGGCCTCAGCGACTGAGTTAGAAGGCGTGTGAGTTTTCAGAGTACACACTCAAGGAGAAAGAGCGGTTAAGAAGCATGAATGCGTTTTCAGCCTGATCCTGTAGGAGCTTTACCAAGAACTCCAGTTTTGTCTTGTTTTGCTTTGTTTTCTTTCAGGAAAGGGCAGAAGGGATGGGTTCCCTTCCGTTATTTATTTATTTAATCTTATTATTATAAATTACTTCGAAGTGTGTGAGCAGGGTGGAAAGTTGCGTCGACATAGGTTAAGTTTACCAGTTGCATTTGTTTCGTTAACTCCCGTTTCTGATCGCTGGTACCCTATGCAGACAGTCTTTTGTCAAGCTGCTTTTGCAGAGTCAGTGCCGATCATCGCCACACGAAGCAAGTTCTTCGAGTACAAGGGCATGCTACTCTTCCATATAACCAAGCTGACCCTAGTTTAATAACAACAACAAACAGTACCAAAGGTACCGGAAGGAAAATAGGGCATCCGAACTAATTCTATTTCCCCATCCCACGTTTATAACTTTGTGGCATCCGCCACAAAGGGCCCTCACTATCCATCCTTTCAAACACATACACAAATAGTGGTGTTTTAACTCCCCCCAAACCATACATTATTACAAAGACTCCTTGGTGATGGCAACTCCAAGTAGAAAATCTACCATATAGGTTGGGAGGAAAGTTTCAATGTGAGCAGATTTACCACAGCGTCGAGGACAGCAGATTTTCTTTTTCTTAACTCAGGACGTTATTGCAAAGCCATCATTTTCTTAGTTCTTAGACTGGCCAAAGACAGGATCCAGGCAGAAGATACCTCAAAGGCAGAAACTTGACGGAGCTCAGTAATAATAAGGTCCCATGGTGAGTGTGCACTGTAGATCTGTGTGTCTGAGATTATACAATTTGCTTAAAAAACTAAGTTTCTCCAGCAGACAACATTATTTCCCTTTTCCTGGAGGTTCTCGTCTGACCACAGATTTCCCCCTCTCTAGTTGATCGCTGTTTTTCTATTTAACACATCAAGCATACCTGCAAAGTTGCCAGTGTTCTTATAGAATACATAAAACTGATTACATAAAAGTGATTAGCGATATTTTTTCTAAGCACTTGATTGCAGGAGCGACCTCTTGTGTTCAATGGGGGGTTGGACATTCTGCTGTCAAAATTAGACTCCTTTTGACCTCTGTAAGTTTGCAGGTCAAATATGTACCCTTCAGAACAGCAGGGGTGTGACTCTGTAGTTGGAGCTCCTGCATTTTGAAAATAGTGAGTGAAGTACAGAAATGATAGCCTCTGCTGCCCTATGCCCATAGAAGATTCCAGTGCCTTTCTACAATAGAGATGCTAAGATTTAATAAGTTCCTCTTGAGTCTCTGTTATCTGCCCACGTGCCCTGGAACACACTTCCTGTAGTGTGGTTGTTACACCCAAGCTCCCTGGTGGGTTCACTTAAGATGGTTCCTTTGGCTGCTGCTGTTTCCCTTTTCTGCTTTAGCTAAAATGGAAACATTCCTCATTATATTTAAGGCCAGTCACGGATTCCTGAACATCATGAAATCACACAATTTCCCAAAAATCTAAATATGTTCTAATTGCAATTGGAAACTTAAAAAAAATCACCTTTAGAACTTATTTATAGGCTGGGGGTGGTATAGGGACTTGATCCATTTTCCTTAAGCCATGAATATGTTCACTTATTTATTCCCAGGAACCAGGAACTGGAATTTGGTTTGAACTAGTAGAACAACTAGGCTGCCATTACTCATTTGATCATTACTCATGTATATAGATGTAAAAATATAACCAAAGGAAAAAATTTTCTATAGCTCACCTTCAGAAATACATAATTTAGAGGTCAGAATGGAACATGGACAAGTTTATTCAGCACTGAAAAAGACATAAAATGCATGTGTATGTACCCCATTTCTTTTTACTTTTTCTGAGTAGTCTGTAATCGTGTAGAATGAAGTTATATGAACCATTGGCATCTTCAATCGTGTCCAAAGATCAGACAAAACAATGTGCTCTTAAAAGGAGTCAGGATTAGCACTTATGTTCCATGGGGAGCAGGATATGGATGTTTAAAGCTAATTTATTTCTCTTCCAGTTGCCTGTGGCTTGTTGGGGATCTGGGGAGAGACTTCTCTGATTTCACAGGAGAGAGAGAGAGACTGCTCCCACAGATCATGGGTGAAAATGATTACCCTTTATTCCTCCGTTTTTATTCTTTTGCTAAGAAAAAAAAAGCAACGACAATAAAGGCTGCTGTTAACAGTAGCAAACCTTCACTGTGGTTCCCATCTTATCGCCTAGGACTCCTACTGAGAATGTAGTTGTGTTGAGTGCCAATTACTTTATTAACCTGTTAAAACAATCCGGGTGAATTAGCCAGAACCTTCGTCTCCAGGCAGAGGCTCCTAGCCTGCATTTCAGATTTCAGGTGGTTGTTTCTGTCTTTAGCGTTCCTCGCTTGGGGTTCTTTGCGGGCCGACGCCAGCTCCAAAGGCAGCGATCATGTGCGGTCTGTTGCTCGGTTCTCAGCCGAGATAGAATTGCACATTCCCGGCATCGGCGAAGCCGCAAACCTCAGGTCACTCCTGAACCCTAGCATCCGAAGCTGCTTGCTGTGAAGAGCTGGGTCAAGTGAGGACAGAGATTTGCCACCTCCTTTTACAAATCACGTCTCTAGAAGTATTCACTGTTTTCTCAAAATCGGGGGAGCAACCCTATTCAAATGAAATTCTCCCCTCCCCTTCCCTCTCCTCCCTAACTACTGAATGATCAAGACAAATTTTACCTGAGTTCTGCCAGGGACCCTAGTTTGGAACAAGAGATCAGAGCACCAAGTCAGCCCAGAACCCTACCTTTGACAAAACTTTCACTAAGGCTAATGGGTGTAGAGGGAGCCTACGCGGCAAATGAGTTTCCTGGGCTGTGTGGTTGGGCTGCAATCTACCAGATCTGCCCACAAAGCTCTCAGATCGCACCCACCTTGCAGCCCCAGTTTTCACAGAACCCTGGAGCAAGGTAGCCACATCTAGTAGACGATGTTCCTCAAACCCAGCTGATGGTCCTATTCAGAAAGCTGGGACACTTTTCCCGGTCCGCAGTCTGTTTACGCCGCGGCTCTGAATTTCGAGCCTCCGCGTGGTTTTACCTTACCCCCAGGAGGTGTACTGTGAGAAGCGGGGGAGGGGATACCTCAGAGGTCCTAGAGGCGGAGGAGGAGTTGACAATTACCAACTTGGGCCCCTGAGGGAGTTGGCAAGCTGGGAATCCGCCGGGAAGCTGCAAGGCAACTGTCTCTGAAGTCTGATTCATTCAGTGCTGGCAATATGGTCTCCTAGGGCTGGAGTTTTCGGGTGGGCTGTGGAGGTGATGTCAAGAGTTACTGCTATGCCCAATGACTTAAGCTGTCGGCTAAAGCGTGTTGAGGCGGGTGGCAGAGCTGAGGTTCGTGATTTGGGCTGCTCTCTAAAGGGATGGGAATCTTTGGTGCACTTACCAGCAGATTCTGGGTGCCTAAAGGAGTTTTGGGACAGTAAAAAGGTCTTCAAATTCTAGTAAGAGCATAATCAGTAGGAAGAATAAGATTCTAGGGACAGTTTTTAAGTTCGTCGCGTGCTGCGCCTCCGTGGAGGTAAACGAAAGGGAGAAACAGCGCTTGTGTGTTGAGAATCATGTACACCTCCAGATCCACACTGATAAAATTCATCACTCTGAGATTTCACGTAAAAAGAAGGATTTGCTCTGCTCCTGTACTTGATAAATATTAACAGGGAAGAGAAGGGGGCTCCAGGAGACTACTCCTTTAGAAAAAAAAAAAACTTCAATTCATCAAATGGACCGAGTTATCAGCTGTCTCCGGAAAGGGTCAACCATGCCCTTCCTTCTCCACAGTCCCAGGATCAATCTATCGACATAATACCATCTTGTACAAAACAGGAATTCCTCGCCTCAGATTTTTCTAAGCCTACAAAGTCTTGGGGTCAGATTTTGTAAGGACTTGCTCCCCACACAGCCATGTTCAACTTAACCTGATCTCCATGCAGAAAAGAGAAAGTCCCTAAACGTAGACTGGATCCCCAACCCCTCCATGACACCCCCGAAGCCCCCCAAGGCCTCCTCTTGACATAATTTGCCAACCTAAGCCTGGACTACTTTCCACCCACCAATGTTCTATGTAAAAGGACATTTCCAATTTTATCTTCCTCTTGACAAAAGTGGGAAAGCAAAACAGACTTCATCTCAGCTAATTTCCTACAAGAATAAAGGAGAAAATGAGTGTCCTGGATCTATGAGTGAAGCATAGGCGATTATAGGCACAGAGATGGCTACACAGGGAATGAACTGTCTCAGATGGCTGTGACTGCTGATTTGTGGGCCCAGGTAGGCTTACAAAGGTGAATTTAAATCGCCTTGAGTGACAATTTGAAGGGAAATGTTTAATAGGGCATGGGGATGTCCTTGCCTCAGCTGTGGGTTGTCAACTGGGAGACCCTCCAAACTTGTAGAGATGGGGGGGTGGAAACAGAAGCACAATCCCTGGCCCTGTGAGCTCATAGGTGCTGCCCTCTAGGAAGGCTGAACAAGCAGGCTTAGATTGGCTCCAGACACATTCATGCTCCATTACCCAGCTTTCCCCAAAGCGAACACACTTGTGTAAATGAATGAGCAGAGCTTGCATTTTAATTGCTTCCCAGACTGCCACATTCACCTTTCCCTATCACTAGGATCACTGCTTTACTTGAGTTCCCACTTTCGGAAAAAAACAAACAAACACACAAAAAAAGACACAATTTGTCTTGGTAGCAGCTTTTGAAAGTGATACCCAGTCCAAAACAATTTCATGAATATCTGAATCCTAAATTCCTTACCCCAACATTGGTGTCCCAAAGCATTAGTTGCCTCTTTCTCATATATACTTGGTAAATATTTTCTTTAGGAAAGGAGAACTGTGTGCATCCCCATTCTCGGATGCCAGGCTGCATGGATGTTGTGGGGGTGGAAATGCATGGTCTGATTATTCCTTTGTTGATTTATGAGTTCATCAGCCAAAAGGCACCAATTACCTTCTTCTCAATTTTCAGTTTTCTCTTAACATATCTGATGCACCTCTATTGTATAAAATTCAGTCCAGAAAAAGAAAAAAAAATAATTATAAAAGATACTAAAGATAACCTGTCTACTTAAGCTTTAGCTGACTCTATTTATAGGTTGTATATATCTAACAATCTAATACATAAAGATATCAAAAGTATGAAGCATTTCCTTTAAGTGTAATTATGAAGTAATTATATGCTAATGATAGTGCCATTTTACTTTACAAGATAGTCCCACAGAGGAAAAAAAATCCAAGTGCTCTTTCTCATATGCATAACATTCTCCTTCCAAGAAATTAATTGGCAGACTAAAAAAGTATATTCAAGGATTCATGGAGAAGATAGAACAATATTTGAAACTTCATTAACCCAGGTCTAATCAAACATGTTGATCTAAACCCAGGTGTCAGGAGTCAATGCTATGAGGAGATATTCTTTTGGTTTGTACTCATTTATGCACAAAAAATAAACATTGCAAAGTCCTATTAAGTGTGTACATTATTGCTTACTGTTATGAACTCTTTAGTCATATTGCATCATCAATAACTACAGTGTGAACAAATCCTAAAAGATACATGAGAACTAACTATAGTTTAACTTTTGTGATATAACAATATTTCACGATCATTATTCAAATGTAAATGTTAGCATAGTAAAGTTAATGTAATGCTAGATTTTATCACTTCATAATTTATAGGAAACTGACATAAAATAAAAGCAAACATTACAAGTAGATATACTTTCTATAATGCTTAGCTTTGTGCCCATTATTAAAATATAGTGATAATGGGAAGATTTCTATATGTTACAATTTGTTTCAATTACTATTATCAGACAGTTTGGTCTACTAATAAGAACATTAAATCAGCCAGATGTGGCACATGCCTTTATCCCAGCATTGGCTAGGCAAAGGCAGACAGCTCTCTGAGTTCAAGGCCAGCCTGGTCTACAGAGCAAGTTCCACAACAGTCAGGGCTACACAGAGAAACCCTGTCTCAACACACAAACATACACACACGCACACACGCACACACCCCAAATATACAAACAAACTGACAACAACCAGCAGAACTTCGAAATATTATGTGATGTGTGTTCTCTCTTGAGTGTAGTTAAACTGATGTTTTGTTGTATATTAAGAATCTGCAGCCTTGCCCTAGAGATTGCGATAGGCACCCAAGAACTCTATATCTCCAACTGTAACACTGTTGGCAGTTAATGATTACCCATAAGTATTCCACAGGACCGCTAGCATTCGCATAAACATCAGGACTTACTTTAGAATGTGCTGTTCATGTTCTTGGCCTCCGCTGTTTCATCTTCTCGGGCTGGCCTGGTCTTGGGACTCACTACTATGCAGTCTGTTATGTGCTGCAGTAACCACTGGTGATAATGAGAAGCACTGTATGTAATTATCACTGGCTTTGAATCCTCGCACGGTATTTGCAAAAGTATGTAATTCAAATAGTTTCAGTCTTAATACTGTGTTCCTTGCATCCCGAAGTGTGCTTTAACTATCCAAGTTGCTCAAGGCATGGAATCTCTGTTTATGTGACTTTGGCTAAACTTCGGGAGTGCAAATATTTTGCATTAGACGATGTTCTCTGTGAGGAAGAAACACAAGCATCTTATCCAACATGGAAGAAAATTGAAGTGGATGGAAAATCGTACTTTTATATATAGTCATGGAGGAAGAATTGAGTCTCAGTGAAGTTATCAGCCAGTAAAAGAAGGGATGAAAGTAGATTTTGGCTAAGATGAGAAAAGTGTTTTGTTTTGTGAAGAGAAAGAAAGATTATTGTGGTGGGGGAAAAACACATCAGGTACATGTCAAGAGGAACAAAGAAAGGAATGGGCCTTGTTGACCCGGCTCATCCTGGCACAGGGAGTCCTTAAAAGAAAAACTCAGCTCTGGGACAGATTATAGATGGCAGCTGAAGAACAAACAGACTTTATAATCATTTTCATTCAATGCTTAAAACTTTAAAAACCAAATTTAAAGGATTCCTTTCATAGAAAGTAGATTATTTGGAGGGAAAGTCTAAAACTTTTTATTGTAGATGTAAATATATTACACTTGAATCTTTATGAAAGACAGATTTGCTCTTAGTATGCTATATCATCGCAGAAAATATAAACAGGAAATCCTGAAAATGCCTTAATATGTAGTATTATGATACTTTCTGTACCTAAATTGAACTAACAATAGAATTCAGAACTCAGAAAGAAAAAAGACCAGATGTAAAAAGTAATTTTAAAAAAATGACTTCAAAGTTTCCCAAAGTTTTTATTAGCCCTTGTCCTTTTTGCAGATTGGATTATAGCACAAAGTGTAATTCAAATATTTGGCACTGCTTATTTAAACCACAACAGAAAGGGAAAGGTGTTGTGAAAACACAACTTAGGATCCAAATTATGCAAAGCAACTTGAAGAGCTGCCAGCAGCTGCGTTATGTTAGCAGCTCTGATCTGGCTTCATGAGGCTGGTAACTCTGCTGTGAGAAGAACAGAAGATCAAAACCAGGAGGTACATTATATACATCCATAATCTGCGCAAGAATTGGGTGTCTGAAGTCTTAGACAAAGGTCTGATATAGTTGTTCGCAGAGAATCTGTTCTGAAAGTCATGCCCGCAAATGTGCAGAAATCAACTGGTCCATAAAAGCCTGGCAGGAGGCAATAGTGCTCCATAAAAGGTCACACCCAGCCAGAATCTAGCAACATATGAGCCGTGTCTGCTCTGGAGAGGAGATACAAGACCAACAGCATCAGTTGCAGGGCTGCCCCTGCGCAGCATTCACAGAAGACAATTGACTGGAGATTAATCATAACAAAACACCAAGTAGAAAAGATAACAATTCTCCCAAGCATGAATTCTCTATTTCTAGGTTTCAGAACGTACCCTTAAAGCACACCGAGACTGGTCAAGATCAAGTTAGTATTTTCTAGGCAAAAAAAAAAAAAAAAAAAAATGTAGAGGCTGAGAATATCCAATGGCAGATGGAGAACACATAAGGATCTTTTAAATATTAAAACAAGGTAATAATTCATATTTCAACGGTGCAAATACTCCTGAATAACACAAAGCAATCAAAATTGCATTCTCTGCCATGCTCATGGCATGCACTTTGGGCTAATACCAGTTTATAAATATTATTGGTGGCTATTAGCCCGTGGCTCTCAGGGGCTGTACTTCTAATGTATTCCCCCTGTGCTTCTAGGTTTAACACTTTGCCTCATTTTATAATCTCTCCTCATTGAGATAATTTTTATAAGCAAACACTGGATACATGACCATCTTTGGAGGACTGAATAGGCAGCCACTAAAATGTGTAGTTCAGAGCACTTTCTGCAAGGCCACCCAGAAGGAAAGAGTAACTCCTCCAGGGTCTATCCAGTCACCTCAGATACCTCTAGGAAAGATTTATGTCTCTGCTTTTCAGGGGTTTAGTCTGTTAGTTTTTATGTCAAATGCCAAGGCTATGTGTAGGTGATTTTCTTTTCATTTCCTTTACTGTTTGTACCATTATAACAGTTCCAAAAATCAATGTGCCAATAAAAAGAAAAGGAGGGCCAGTGAGATGACTCGGTGAGTAAGTGGACTTGATAGCCTGAGCTTGAACCAAATGGTGGATGGAGAGCACCTACATTCTCTCCGTTCTCTCCTACTTCTTTTTGCCTACATTTCCCCAGACATAACCTGCTGATTTGAGCAAGTATTCTCTTGAGTACCTGCACCTTTTCTTGTGCTCCCTGGCCTCAGGGTCCTGTGGGCCCAGGACTCAGTAAGATTCACATCCCATTCTTCATAGCTCCTGGGTACTCCATTTTTCCATGCAGTGCACCCAAGCTTTTCCAGATAGCTTTGCCACTTTCCCCCTTCTGATGCTTAGTGATGTCCTTTGCATTTCTTCTTTAGAAGCTTAAATTCCTGCAAGCTAATGTCAGCATTTGATCTTTAAGTAGCCATATTTGCTATATCTATAACTGCTCAGTGACTACTGACTTTTCTGTGAGCCAAAGAGAAGCGGTGTTGGCAGCGGGGATGATTTACACTTGGTGAGACAAAATATCCAGTTCTTTTTTTCTCCATCTTTAGAACTTGAAAGTTGCCAATCAGGAAAACCCTGGTCAGCTTTTTTTGTGGCTCATATTTGCAGGTCTTCCTACAGGGTAGGATACATGCCCATGAGGGAAGATAATAGCTTTCTGAACTACAGAATTAAGTGTGAAATATTTAGGGGTGAGAAATATGGAACAAGACAAAAAGCATTGAAATTGGCAAGGACATTTTCTTCACACACTGATCAGAGACATACAGCTGGGATAAATTTGATAAACTCTGTGTTTGCTATAAATATTCTATATCAATTTTTTCCGATCAGAAATCTTTAATTAAAAAAAATACTGAGAGACTAATTCAAGGAAAGCCTCTGTGTTCACCTTGGGTATTCACTGATTGCTCATGAAATACCCATATTCCCCAGTTTTCTTCTTCCTTGCTAATAGAATTCTGTTTGCCTACTGGTTATGGTGCCACCCTAAATGTCATCTCTCAAGTCTCCCCCAGAACAGGAGGGATTGATAGGTGTTTGCAAGATGGCTGCCAACTTTTTTTATTATTGTTACTCTATTACTATTATTATATTTTTTAACTTCTTTTGCCTTTTGAGATTATATCATTTGCTTTTTTCTCCCTCTGAATCCTCCCATATACCCCTACTTTCTCACTTTCAAATTCATGACCTCTTTTTTCATTACTTGTTGTTTTATACACACACACACACACACACACACACACACACACACACTCATTACAACCTTCTCAGTTCTCAGTAATGTTACTTTTTTTTCGAGGCAAGTTCTCTCCATGTAAAAATGGATGTCATGGAATTATTCAATCTGTAGTTCAACATGTCCTCCAACTGACAAAGTTCTGCCTGACTCTGCCTCCTGAGAACTGAGATTAAAAGTGTGCACCATCAATCACACTCTGCTTGGCTGCCAGATTCTTTAAGACCACCAACGGAATCTCTGCCTTCAGTGTTTTTGTCTTCTCTTAAGGGAAAACTTCTGAAGTCATATAGCCCAGGATAATCTTTTTCACATGAAAATCAATTTACTTTGAATCTTTACTATGTTTGCCAAAACAAAAATGTGTGAAAAATAAAAGTAAAAAATAAAATCCCCCCCCTTGAACACCCTAGAATTTTGTCCTTCACAATGGGCAGATATGATTAGGCACTGTGACCATCTTCGTTCTTTTTCTGTACCTATACTCACAAGCCGTAATGTGTGTATTTTATGCATGTGTATGGTAAAACAGGTAATTACATATTTATAGACATGTACATATGCTTCTATAGTCATTCTAAATTGGATAATAAAATCTATTACATTATGGTCAAGTTTTCACATGTAGGTGCTTTTCAATCCAAGTCCATTAGGATGGACTTACAGTTAGACAACTTGGGTTTATTGTTGATTGAACAAATGGCCACATGGAGTGTCATGGTGTGTCTTAGCAGAAACAGCTGGGATAAGGACAGACTGGATATTTTTGTGGTTTGTGCAATGACCTTGTTTTTGTCTTTTGCTTAGACAAAATTATGAAGTGGTCTTGGTTTTTGTATCACATATTCACAGCCAGAATTATCTTGTCTTGTTCTGTTTTGTTCAACGAGAGATTACTGGTCTCTCTGTGACAGCCTAGCTAGCCCCTATGGTAATACAGAGACACAGCTGGAAAAGTTGGTACAGTTCCCATGTCAGCGGCTGCTTTTTTCCTTCTTCGAGATGATCCCTCTATTGAGAAAAAAAGAAAGATACAAATGAAATTATATACTATGCTGTATTAGGGATAGAAGGATTATAAGCTGTCTTTTAAAAGCATAACTATGCATGCAAGGAATAATGTAATTTATCATTCCAGATTATTATTAATCACTTTTCAATGCTAACAGATGCCCTGTGTTGGTGGAGTTCCTATAATGGTACATATATATATGAGTATATATTAAGATATGTATACAGGACATATGTTTAATATATGTGAATATGTATGCACATATACATCCATGTATGTACATACATAGATGAGATAAGTTTTATGCATATATTTAATTTGTAGTTTTTACAAGAAACCATCCTTAACTAATACATCCTGAATCAGTATTAAGTTAGAAGTCTGATTTATCATGGTTGGTCTTTGTTTCAAAATTGTATAAAATAAACAGCTAGCTGCTGCTGCTAATATCAACATTTTCTAAAAATATGTTCAGTATGTTGTATCCTTCTAAATATTTATCTTTCAAAATAATCTCAATAAGCTATATTTTGGAAATCTTATTGGGTGGGCAAATAAATACTTCCACCCGAAACAACACGAACAACCGCTCAACTGTCCCTTAGCATTTACAGAGATTCTCTTCCTAACTAGGGTTGTGAACATTCTCAGTTCAAAATAGATCTTGTCTGCAACATTTTTCCCTTCTAAACTTGGGGAAAGAGATTCAATTTAATCAGCCAGCCTTGCTCTACTATACAAGAATCAGGGCCTACCTAAACCCAACCTGAGGTTCCTATGGAAAAATAGATAATGCTCGACATTGCTATCATTTTCTCTAGTGCTACAAGTCTTATTTACAGTGGAATTACAGAGTTCTCTGAAAGGCAAGGAGAGGTACTGGTCCCATTAAATAGGAGAATTTTAATCTCTCTAGAAGAAAAGTTGGAAAATACAAGCTCTCTGCTTGTATTGGGTTTCACTATTCCAAGAAGGACATTTTCTATGGTATTTTCTTTTTATATATTATGCGGCAAAAAGGTATAATGTGAGCAAGATATTGCTCCCGTTTCTGTCTTGTCGCTCTGGAACGATGCTGCAGATTCTGGAGGATAGAGTGTGCACTTTGAGGCCAGTTTGAGGTGAGTATGTAGTCACTCCTAATCAGCTTAGTAGCCAAAAGTGGGCAAAGTCGCTGTATGGGTGAAGCTAATTCTTAAAAAGGGATGAGGAGAAAACAAGTTACTTTGGGGCACCTTCCAGTTCTTACCCTCTTTGGATGTGGGGCACTGTGGTCAGGATGCCTCTGAGCCCTACTCAGGCATACTAAGCAGCCCTGAATTTTATGAGGACTTGAGTTTCAGTATCTGTGCTAAAGGAGCACAAATATTCAATGTTTGGGGTAAGCTCTCTCAACTCCAGCTGATTCATTGAGTCTGGTCCCTGCTGCTATTGGCCAATACGGTGCAGTCATTTCTCTGAGATGATGCCTTTGGTGGGTTAGCACAGCTATTTATCAGTTAATACACACTCGTATTTCAGGCATAAAACAAGTTCTTAAAGCATCATTCAGTTGTCAGATGCTTCAGGTTTCACAAGGGAAGAACAAAAAGTCTACGCCCAGAGAAGTCAAAGTCTGTTAGACAACATGTTTGAGACATAAAAAAAACTTAATTTCCTTTTGCACCGCATTTTTCTACCCCAGAAACCCTGTGCCTGTTCCTTTACACCCAAGGATTCAATTAACTAGAGACAGGGATATTTGAAAAACAATAGTGTGTATTTGCAATGCTTGATCTCAATTGTCAGCCCGATTAGATTAAGAGACACCTAAGGCATTAATGAGACATACCTTTGGGTCTGTCTGTAAGACTCTTTACCTGGGAGTTTAAATAAAAGAGGGGAAACTTACTGTGAGATGTATCAACATACTATAGGCCCCTGAGCTAAATAAGAAGTGAAAAGAGGAGAAAGCTGAATAGCACTAACCATTCTCATCTCTGCTCTCTTGTCAATACTGTAGCTCAAGTTACTGCTGGTACCATGAACGCCATGTGATAACAGACTGCGTTCCTCCAAACTTTGAGTTGAAACAAACCTTCATTAAGTGTCGTTGTTGTCAGATATTTGGTCACAACAAGAAGAGTAACTTAAACAAAAATTAATACCGAGATTGGGGCCATGGCTGATGATTATCTGACCACATGGTTGTAGGCTTCTGGGTTGATTTACAAAAATGAATTTTGACCTGTATGCTAGAAAAGCCTGTGGTAGTTTGAATGAGGATGGTCCCTACTGACTCATGTTTTAATACTTCGTTCCTATTTGGTTGAACAGTTTTGGGAGAACTACGAGTTGTGGCCTTATTGGAGGAGGTGAGATTTGAAGTTTCAAAAGTTCACCCCCCCCCACGTGAATCAGATCAAAGTTCTCAGCTACTGCTCCAGTGCCATCTCTGTCTCTGTCACCAGGCTCTCTACCATGAAGGTCATGAACCAGCCCTCGGAAACAGTAAGCAAGCCCCTATTTAAATGCTCTTATGTTATAAGTTGCCTTGATGATGGTGTCTCTTCACATCTATAGAACAGTAACCAAGACAAAGTCTTAGAGGGTTTAGCACCAGCATTTGGGGGGCAGAGGCAGATATATCTTTGTGAGTTCAAGGCCAACCTGGGCTACCAAGAAAATTCCAGCCCATCAAGAGTTATATAGTGAGTCCCTGTCTCAAAGCAAAATAAAACAAAACACACAACAATAAAGAGCGGGTTGTTCTGGTGGGAGTGTAAGGTGTTTAAGATTAGAGACTAAAGGTATAGACAGTGAAGTCCCTGCTTAAAATGACTCAATGAGGAATTTGTTGAAATTAGCCTAGAGACCATTCTTGTTACATCCTGGCAAAGAATCAGGTTGTATTGTCCCTGCCCTGAGACTTTGAATAAGTGTAAGTTAAAAAATGATAGACTAAATTGCTTGGTATTATCTCCATGATGCTGGCTTTGCAGACAAACAATGTAACATGGCCTGCTTGTTGACCCCAACTCTGTCCTGCCCAGTTCCCGCAGCTGTTTAGCCCCAAAGAAAAATTACACAGAGGTCTCCAGAAGATTATAAACTGATTGGCTCATTAGCTCAGGCTTCTTATTAGCTCTTGTAGCTTATATTAACCCGTTATCCTTATCTATGTTAGCCACATGGCTCAGTACCTTTTTCAGTGGGACAGGACACATCCTGCTTCTTCAGTGGTCTGCGTAGGACTGGGGGTGGGGGTGGGGAATGGGCTTCCTACTTCCCAGCATTCTCCTGTTCTCATTGCCCCACCTTTACTTCCTGTCTGGTTGTCCCACCTATACTTCCTGCCTAGCCAATCAGCATTTATTTAAAACAGGATTGACAGAATACAGACAATTCTACCACACCAAAACAAGATGAAAAAGTGAGGGTTCATGGAGGCTTACCACACTGTTTTAGAATACCTTCTAACCAGGCAGTTTGCAGCAGGATCTGATTCCATACATGAAGCTCCTCCTGGGGCTATAAACGAAGCAATGAAAACAAGGCCTAATTCTCTAGAACATTGGTGATATCAGAAACATGGGTGCCTGCCAAGAAATTTCAGGTATGGCGTACAGCTAGCTCAAGAGAGAAACCATATTTGCCTCAAAGAACAGAGATGGAGGCCTGTGATTATCTAAGATCATTGGTGCCCAAATGATACCACCAGTGTAACTTTGTTTGTAATCTAACAACTAAAGCTTGCCTGGAGATCAAAGTGCAGAGCTAAGCCACTAGTTAGTCTAGAGGCCAGGCAGGGGTGGCACACATCTTTAATCCCAACGCTCGAGAGACAGAGGCAGAGGCAGAGGCAGATGGATCTCTGTGAGTTCAAGGCCAGCCTGGTAAACACTAGACTGATGCAGTCTAAAAGAGAAACAGAGCCAGGCTGTGTTGGCTCACACCTTTAACCCTGGTACATTGGAGTCACACGCCTGTAGTCTCAGCACTAGGGAGGAGGAAACAGGAGTGATATGGCCGGGAGAGGACTATAAGGTGGGAGGAGACAGGAGCTCAGAGGCAGTCTGAGATTTTGTAGAGATGGAGGCAGGCTGAGGATTCAGTCTGAGCATGAAGTCTGAGGATTCGCAGAGACAAGATCACCCCTTCAATCTAAGGATTTGGTAGAGGTAAAAGGTCTCTCTAGTGGCTGGCTATGCTGCTTCTCTGATCTTCAGGCAAGATTTATTTGTTCGACTACAGCCAAGATATCACCACACACCAGATTCTGGGCATGGAATTGCTTGCAGGATTGGATGTTAGCCCTGCCTGGTTCCCATCTTGTTTTAATTGGATCTTCCCTTGTAACTCATACCTTCCTTCCAGGCTGAGACTCTTCACAGCATGTTAGAAGGCTGAAGCTAACTTGAGAAAACTTTAAAGAGCTCACAGTTAAAAGCTAGCCTGAGTGTTAGTAGAGACTCTGGCTTCTATGAGTACAGACTATGAATTCTACACTATACTGGACTTGGGTCACAGTAGTTTCTTTAGCCTGTCATCAGTGTCCTGTCTAGGTTGATTAAATGAATGCTTGTTCACTACCACCCCCAGGTAAAGTGAAACATCAGATAATGACAAAAAACATAAGAAAGGGAAATGCATTAAGTATTTAATTTTTATTTCATCACCTGCTGATGATTTATTTATATGCAGATTCATTTATTTACTTAAAGTGGCTAGAGAAATAATATTATTATACACTATTATATATAGCATATATTATATAATATGTTACAGCACTAATAGAAATGAATACATATTGGTTAATGTATATACATTCTGTAAATGGTACCTGCTATGCTGGCAATTGTTTGTTGTTGTTGTTATTTTTTATTTTTTTGAGACAGGGTTATTTTTTTGAGACAGATAGCTTTGGCTGTCCTGGAACTCACTCTGTAGATCAGGCTGGTCTCAAACTCATAGAGATCTCTGTCTGCCTTTACTTTCGAGGGCTAGGATTAAAGGCATGCGCCACCACCGCCCGACCATGATGGCTGGTATTGTCAACTTGACACCAGATAGACTCATACTGGACAAGAGAACACCAACTGGGAAAACAGAAACACTAGATTGGCTTGCAGTACATTTCCTTGATTGATGACTGATGGGAGAGAGCTCAGCTCAACGTGAGCAGTGCCATCTTTGGGATGGCGGTCCTGGGTATTATAAAAAAGCTGACTAAGGAAGCCCGAGGAATAAATTAGTAAGCAGCATTCCTTCATCTTCTCTGCATCAGTTTCTGCCTTCAAGTTTCTGCCCTAGGTTTCTGTCCTGACTTCCCTGAGTGATGGACTTCAATATATAAGATGAAATAAAGCCGTTCCTCCCCAAGTTGCTTCTGGTCATGGTATTTTGTTGCAGCACTAGAAACCCCAGCTAAGACACTTATTGTGTAATGTGTAGTGTAATGTTGCAGTGTTATAATGTATATTCTGTACATTTATACAACAGTAAACATTAAGTTAAATAGGAGTTAAATTTCTTGTCAAAGAATAATTATACTTATTAATTAGAGAATCATGCTTACCTCCTTAGCTAAGTACAATTATTTATAATTATATAAAAATGTTTAGCTGACTTTGAAAATGAAAGCAATCAAACAAACTTGTACATACAAATTTGAAACATTTTATATTTTACTGTAAGCATCAGTAAACCTAATGAAGGCATCTCAAGATAGTTCAACCAAGCAGCAAGCACAGACAATATGAACATGAATCTTGCCTCTTCTTAGTATGCCTGTAGAAGTGGGAGTCTATATTATAGTTAAAGACAGGACCATAAATTATACCATGAGTGTGCATATTTAATTGGTTTTATTTTTTACAATCCTTTGATTTCAGGCATTTTTGTTATGAATTATTTAGAGAGTGAAGTCTGTTCTTTGTCTCCATGAGAATACAGAAGGTACACTATTGTGTCTCTGAATCGTCTCCAGGAGCGCTAATGTGTACTGGGTCATCCTTGGTCCTCTCTTCTCCCTTATGACATTAGTGAAGAGCTAAGAGTAGAGGTAGAAAAAAAAAACCCAGCAACTGAAAGCAACCTCAAGTCATGTAAAAATCACAAGCTCAGTTGGTAGGGGAACTGTGGCTTTATTTCAGCATCTTTTATCTTTTACTCTGAGAGCAGAAATTAATCTGTAGGGTTTGTTATGTGTGAGATACAGAGAGAAATTTGTGATTTGTTTGAAACAATAATTCAGCAAACTTGAGGGAACTGGTAGAGAGCTGTGGAACATCATTTAACCTAATTGGTTTCATTCAATGAGCGGTGAATGTTTGCAAATTAAGTACATAGCAGAAGTGTCTTGTAGTAGTAACTCTGCCCCAATTCATATGTAGGAATAATTAAATTAATCTATCTATCTATCTATTTATCTATCTATCTTTTATCATCTGTCTATCATCTACTATTTATCATCCATCTATCTATCTATCTATCTATCTATCTATCTATCTATCTATCTATCTATCTATCTATTTATCTATCTAGTTTTGAAAGCGCTGATGTGGAATGGCCTGGATCATGACCAAGGGCCCCTAAGCCTGCAGTTGAATACTGAATGCCAAAGATGCTGAGGCCTCCTAATCCTAGACCCCCTGTTTCCTCTGGCATCTTCTGCCATTTGTTGTTTTTCTGAAGAAGAAACACTTCTTTCTTTCTCTACTTTCTTTTCTTTGTTTTTCCTCTCTCTGATGCTGGCAATTGATCCAAATACCTCACACATAGTAGACCAGTTCTATACCACTGAGCCTATGTCTAATAATTTTGATTGATCATAAGCAGAATAAGCACTCTCCTGATGGGCACATGCATTTTAAAGATGGAATTCTATTTACCACTTATCTATTCCTTTAATGACCAATAGTATCAGATTGGCTTTTCATTGCAGTGAATTATAAGAATGGATGAATTCATACTCCTTTTGCTTTGTCTAATCAGAACAATAACAAATCCATCCTTCTCTTTGAAATTATTTCTGCAGCATTTCATAAATGCCACCTTTCTGTGTGTAAATGTGATCAACCACTGTATGTACCTTCTGTGATTTTGCAAATGAGAAAGGTATTCTTTTACAACATAAGGGTAGCTACATAACAACTCAATTTAAACGATTAAAATTAACTTGAATTACCAATAGAGAAATGACGTGGTCTTGAATGATCTTATGTTTAGTTCCCCTTTGAAGGACCTCAAAAATACTGTTAAGACTCAAGTATCTGAATCCTAAATAAATAGTAAGAAAATGAGAGTCTGTGTTGAGCCAGAGAGTGTGCTGATAGCACACAGATGGCACAGTCATGGGGCTTAGCTGGAGAACTGTCAAAGAGGGGACTAATTATGGAAGTGTGATCAAGGTGAAGGGAACCAACAGGATTAGTGAAACACTGGAGACTAGGAACAGTGGGGAGCGGTCACAACTTGGCTTCTGGGGTCTGGAGCTCCAGGAAGAAGAATAACCGTAGAGCTGCTGAGCAGCAACACCCCTCCAGGCTCTGGGATCCGGGGCTCACAGGAGGACATGCTTTCTCCTCTCTTCCTGGCATGCCCATTGCCTGATAGGGCCTTTTTAATTTTTATTTTTTTATTTCTCATCTGGTCTAGAAGCAAAGGTTTGCTTCCCATGGTGGGAGAAGGAACAGAAAGAAAAATAAAACAAGACAAGACTAATACTTTTTATTTCTGCTATAATTGCAGACTTACTGGTTTAAAACTACATTAATTTATGGTCTCAAAAATGTGGAGGTCAGAAGGTCTAAATTGAAAAAAAAATCAAAAGTGCTGAATACCTTCTGAATGCTCAAGACAGTGAAGTCATTGCTTTGCCTCTTCCAACTCCTAAGTGCCCACGTACTTGCCTCCTGATCTCTGCCTGAATCATTGCTGAAAACTCGACTCCATCATCACCTGCCTGACTCCCACTGTGACCTTCCTGTTCCTTCTCATAAGGAGCCTTGTTATTACATGTGTCCCACCTGGATAATCCCAGATAATCTCCTCATTTTAACATGCTTAATTTAATCCTACATATCGTGGTGTTTGGTAGCGCATTCACAGGCTCTGGGGATTAGCATGTAGATATCTCTCAAGGAGCCACATTTCTGACCACAGACAGCAGAATAATCTAACGATTGATATGAAACAAGTTACTATCTGGTATAGAAAGATAAAAGATAAAAGCTGTAGGGTATGTACAACCCAAAGGACATCTTTTAATTTAAGTTCTCTCTCTCTCTCTCTCTCTCTCTCTCTCTCTCTCTTTGTGTGTGTGTGTGTGTGTGTGTCTTTTTCCAAGACAGGGTTTCTCTGTAGATTTGGAGCCTGTCCTGGAACTAGCTCTTATAGACCAGGCTGGACTCGAACTTACAGAGATTCGCTTGCCTCTGCCTCCCTAGTGCTGGGATTAAAGGTGTATGCCATCAACACCCAGCTTTCTTTTTGTTTAGTCTATCTCACTAGCTAGTACAGACTGGTTTCAAACTCATGGATACTACTGTTTCATTCTCCCAAAGTGCTGGAAATTATAGGTGTGTATCACCATGGTTGATAGGAATTGACTTTGAAAATTGCTTTCTTGTTGAGGAATGAAAACCAAATTTAAAACCAGTATTTTAGTTAGTTTTAAATATTATAAAATGTTATAATATGTATTATATATTTACATTATACATCACTAAACTAAAAAACTTATATATTTTCTTTTTCTTTCTTTTTCTATTGAGACTTTCTCACTATATAACAGTGTTATATATGGTCAAATCTTTATACTTTGACTATCTTCTAAATTTTCAACTTCTTAAGCTACATTCTTTATAACTTCACGGCAAGAATACTGCGACGTTTTCCATAAACCAGTAGACTTGGAAATGACAATTTCTAAAATTTGTTGAGTTATTTTGATTTTCCTACTGATTTTCAGGTTTTATTTCAAAATAAGAAAGTTCTTGTTACTTATATTTTAAAAATGATGACAGAGAAATATACAATTAGGTCATTTGCTTTAGGTAGTCTAACCAATAAGGGAATATGTCAGACATGTTCCGTTTGTTTGTCCAAATCAGTGTTTAACTCTTCATTGCCCTGCTTTGGGAGGCTGGGTTTTCAAACAGCAGCCCCAGAGATCTTTTCCCTTGGGGTTGTGGCTGGCTCCCAGCAATGGGGCATATCAACAGAACTCTTAAAGGGACAGAAGAAACAGAGGTATTTTTTCTTAGCCAAGTGCCACACTACTCCCTTCCTGTCTTGCTCTTTTCCCAGGATCTGTTGTTGTAGGCAGTATCCTTCCACTGTCGTTCAATTGTGGTAAAAGCTTCACAAATCCTATGGCTAGCAAAGCTAAACAGCTTTATTATTTTTTATAGTCCCTAATTTTTTCTCTTTCTCCCATTTAAAGTTACAAAATGACAAAGCAAGGCTTATCAAGTTGAGGCAGCACTAAAATCCTTCCCTCATATTGAGGTTGGGCAAGGCAACCCAGTATGAGGAATATGTTCCTGGGAGCCAGCCAAAACATTAGGGGCAGGTCCCTGGTAGATCAAGCTACAAAATTATTATACATATGTAGAGGTCCTAGGTCGGTCCTATGCAGGCTCCCTACCTGTCAGTCTGTGAGCTCCTATGAGCCCAGATTAGTTGTTTCTGTAGGTTCCCTTGTGATGACCTTGACTTTCCCACCCCCCACCCCCTGGCTCATACCATCCTCCTCTCTCTTTAACAGGATTCTCTGAGCTTGGCCCAGTTCTTGGCTGTGGATCTCTGCATCTGTTTCCATCAGTCACAAGATGAAGGCTCTCTGATGACAATTGTGGCAGTTGCCAATCTGATTACAGGAGATGGCCAGTTCAGGCTACCTACCCCACTATTGCTAGGAGTATTAGCTGGGGCCATCCTTATAGATTTGTGGGAGTTTCCCTTGCACCAGGCTTCTACCTGAGTCCAAAATGTATTCCCCACCAAAACATCTCTTTCACTACTCTCCCCCTCCACCCACTCCCCCAACCCAATCCCTCGTGCTCCCATCCTCGCCGGCCCCAGTCTACCCTTCTTTCTCTTCTATTTTCTCTTCCCAGGGAAATCCATGCATCCCACCCCCTTTAGAATTTTAGAACTTTGTGTTGGTAACATGACTTTAATCCCAGTACTCAGAGCGGTGAGGCGCAAAGATAGGCAGATTGCTGTGAGTTTGAGGTGAGCTTGGGGTACATAATTAGCTCCAGGCAGCCAGAGCTACATAGAAAGACCTTCTAAGTAAACAAGGAAACAACATCAAAAACAGAAGAGGGGATCATATTCCGTGGAGCTGGCATTATAGGCACTTGTGAGTCGCCAAAAAAGAGGGCTGAGAACTGAACTTGGCCCTCTGGAAGAGGAGCAAGTGTTTTTTTGTTTGTTTGGTTTTGGTTTGGTTTGGTTTTTTTTTTTTTTTTTTTTTTTTTTTTTTTTTTTTTTTTTTTTTTTTTTTTTTTTTTTTTTTTTTTTTTTTTTTTTTTTTTTTTTTTTTTTTTTTTTTTTTTTTTTTTTTTTTTTTTTTTTTTTTTTTTTTACCACTGAGCCATTCTTCTATCCCTGCCTGTACCATCACTTGCTTTAATCTTCCCTACTTCAGAAAATGATCCTTTTATTATATTATTTACAGTTGAACTGCTCTGAATGTGCCACTCGCCTCACTTTGGGAAGCTAGCTGCAATGTGATTATAATGATATTTGTCAATAAATCCTAAGTTATTTCAGTATATTGTTTTTAATACAAACTTAGACCCCAAGCACATGAATTTATGATTTGGAATAAATTAATTTTCTTTAGTCAATGACTTCTATGCTTATTCTTAGTTACTGATTTAAAAAATAACTCTTTGAAATAGCCAATACTATAATTTTTAAATATATACATAGTATACTAGAGGATTTGTATAATGGGTATATTCTCTAATAAATCTTAGTTATAGAACTAATATTTAGCCTGGTTACTGTTTTTCTATGGTGAACTTTGTTCATAGCTTCTAACCTGTCAGGATTTGGTGTCAAGCTTTGCAATGAGTTAGAATTTGATTCATTAACATGGGAAAAGTGTTGTTCCTCAGAAAAGTGAAGTCTTATGTACTACAGTATACAATATACATTTGTTATTTTAGGGATTTCTTTTCACCATTTCCAAAGCATTGCTGATGCCTGTTTCCTTGGCAACAGGGTGAAGTGAGAAATGAAATGAATGAGTGCATGTGAGGTGTATACACAAAGCTATTGTAGGTATGTAGGGGAAATATCAGGCCAACCTTATCTTCTTTTGTGCACAAAGATGATAATGCTAATGAAGCAATGTCACATTGAAGGCAGTTGCCATGGTGCCAAGGGGTTAGGTACACGTGGCAGTCAATACAGGCCTGGTGCAATTTTATATATGCTTCTTACTACTGTTCACTTTTTCTCCAGTTATTGTTTTAAAAACAATATTGTTATGTGTGTGTGTTGTGTGTGTGCTAGCACACACATGACATCACATGCATGTAGAAGCCAGAAGATGACTTTAGGAAGTCCCTTCTTTCCTTCCACTGTGAATCAAAACCCAGGTAGTCAGGCTACTGTGGCATGCATCCACTCAGCCACCTCTCCAACCTGTCTCAGTTATTCTTACGTCACACATACTCATCAACTAGCTTATAGTAGAAAGGCAAAAACTTTTTTCTTTTCATTTGTGACATAGAGTTAGGCATAGCATGACGGTCTCTAGTGGTCTTTTATGGTAGCAAGAGCAATCATTCAAAATGTATTATGACAATCAGGAGTTGTGGCACATGCCTATAATCCTAGGACCCAGGTAGCTGAGACTGAAGGATGACATATTAGAGGCCAGCCTTGGATACATACTGAGACCCTGTCTCCAACCAAAATGCATCATGAGAGTATAATGTTCAGTTAACCCCTAAATCTGAGGCAGTCACCAGAGACCATGTATATCACCTGATCTGTAAGACTGTGAACAGCAGTGCTTGTTAAGGCTTCGTGGCCAAAAACTAAAGTCATGTTCACACTCAGAAAGATGTGTCTGTTATCCACAAAAATACATCAGTGCTTCTTTCCAGAGCAGAAGAGATCAAGTGAGATCCTCTGCTAAGTGACAATTTGGTTTCTTGAAGTGAAGGGACCTTATTAGTGACTCAGCTTTGGTCTGTGTGGCCAACAAGCTGGAATTCAGCAGCAGTGCTAACCCTTTCAATCTCTGTGAGTGGGAACCCACATTGACTGTCTGATCCCGCTGCTGCTGCTATTCTGACTCCCCGGTTTGTGCTCTCTTGGGCAGTGTTGTGGTGGTTGGTGACAGATAGTGACTTTTCAGCTGGCCCAAGTATTCTACCTATCAGGTGGCTCTTGCCTTTCCCATGATGGGAAACTGTCCGCATCAACACTTGCAGAAGAGGATTAAGCCTAGTGAGAAACTGGCTACGCTAATAACAAGTTCCCAGTGGGGACCATGGATGATATTTTCAAGTAATCATTAAAAACAAGAGCAAAACACAACAGCAACAACAGAAAACCTAAATGAAAATGTATACTCTCCTCAGGTGAGTGAGCCATTTCTGAGAAGACAATGCCCTGGAACTCAGTGTTAGAGAGACCTGTCACATGCAAGACCATGAGTCTGACCTCTAGCACTCAGAAAATGTACCAGCAAGCGCTTCTCTGTCAGATAGAATCTAAGACTAACTGATGTGGAAGGGAAACAACACGCGAATCGCGAGTTAGAATGAACATGAGAACTCTTACTACTGTCAGCAAATATTTGAGTTTAACGTGATTTTACATTTTTGTAAAATCCTGTATTTTAAGATACTGCCTACAGGACAGTACACAGACTTCTTTTGGAAGCTGAAGTGTGTTGCAAATCTCCTGCTTGCCTAGAAGTGAGAAGTGGGTGCTACTTCAAACTCTCACAGTGGAAGTTTTACTTGCATTTCTGTTCAAATAGCTAATGGTTATCCGGGAGTTTGGCAAATAGCCTTTGATTACGGTTTCTTATTTGTTCAAGACTGGCCAAGGTCTACACTAATTATCAACATTAGTCCCTTAGGAATGGTGATTTCCTGCGTTTTGAGTCAATTACTTATATTATATACATGCTAACTTTAAAGGCAATAAATAGGAATGAATAAATATGCATGTGAGTTGTTCTTAGGTTTAGCCTATAAATTAATTTAGATGCCATTGCTCATCCTTCATGCACTTATTTGTAGATTTCACTCTCGCTTTTTGAAAAAAGTGGACATTTAAGAATTTCAAAAATATTTGTATGGTAAGGAAAAGAAGCTCTGAACTTGAATCTTTTTTTGACTGACATTGCTTAACTTTATGTGAAATGATATTGCATTTTCTCACCCATAAAAGGATGAGGTAATACTTTCCAATTTGCTGTGTTCGTCTTTTTCATTGTAAAAGTTAGGGTTTCACCGAGAATTATTACAGAAGGCATGTTAATTATTTATACACATATATCATTTTATTTCCTCTACTTTTTAAAACCTCTGCACACAGGTCTCTTTAAAAATCCCCTAGTTTGACAGTTGGCAACTAGTCAACACTGGGCCTACTTCCTGCGAAAGGACATTATTTTGCATGTCCTTGGAGACTGGATAACTAATGTGTAATGCTTTACTTTTAAAACTGTAATTAAGTTTAAATTAAAATTCCTTGGGTTTTTAACAGAGAAGGAAGTATTTCGGTGCCCCTTTCACTTAAATGTAATATTTGCCAGCCTGTCTGGGTCAAACTGCCTCCATTTATAGATACTTATATTGTTGTTTTAATGTTGGCATTTGGTCTGGAAACTGTTAAGTAAACTTTGCTATTTTCACCCTATCTTCAATGACAGCTGTTTCACTTCAGTTTTTGGTAACGGCAATGTCAAACAAACAAACAACCTGTTGTCCTTCGCTGTCCATCACTAGTATGTTCATCACTAGTATTATCGCAAAGAGCAATGTATTAGTAAATCTTTCCTAGAAACTTCAGTCATGCTACAAAGTAGCAGACACCCCCAGGGTGTTTTCTTTCTGTGTGCCAAGGGCTTGGGTTCACTTGCAGAGACTGCTCCTTAATTACTCAGACATCCTACTCTGTTTTTCATGAATCAAGTTTTTATGAAGTCCTGCCTTACGGTTGTGAAGATTCATGAAATCTCACCCACAAACCCATCTGTCTGAGAATGAGAGACACTCACTGCTCTGTTTCCATCTTAGGTATACACCTCAGTTCCACCTTGGATGGCTACTATCATGTTCTGAGCTCAAAACGTTTTAATTAATTCCCACAGTTAATGGAATTTATTGTTATTTTATTCTCCCACAGTGAGTGAGTGAAGAAATGAATTTTAAAAAGAAAGGTAAAACAAAACGAAACACCAAAATTCTAGTCATCAGTGGAGTTTTTCAAAAGTTTCTTGAATTTTGTGATATTTTTTAAGTTGCAGTATGGCCAAATGCCCAAGTGAAAATAATTGAGAAGGCACAAATTAATGGTAGTCTCTGCCAAAATCGAAAGAGAAATTAAAGAACCAAGATAAATGGTGATATAGTTAATGCATGAGAAATTGTTCTACATGATCTATGCTATTTATGTGAAACTGGATATACTTCAAAAATATCATCTAGAAGAGATCATTTTATTTTGAATGTATATATACCAGCAAATCCATTTAAGGGGCAAATTCATTATAAAATACCAGTAAGTATCTTGTAAGGTATTTATTTTGTATTTTCAGTAATTATTGTGTTTATGTGACCTACAAAGGAGAAAAGACTGTATGTGTGGTTATTTACAAGCAAAGCACTTGATGTAGTGAGTAACTTAAACATCTCAACTTGAGATCTGGACCTAGTCCAGTTAATTAAATCCTACAGAAATGCTTTGGTGAAGCAATTGAGTATTTGCAAGGCACCATTGACACTTTATTTCTTCTTGTCTTCTCCATTGAATATAAACCCTTGCTGTCATTGATTACATCTGCTGCTTCCGTTTGATACCCCAGTCTCTATCATACTAATTATACAATGCCCTAATGTGTATGGTTTGGTTAATAGGGGGCTACTTATATCTAATCATCTTATCTTCCTTTGTGCAATTTGGATATTGATGAATGGTTTATAATAATAATTTAAAAATAATCTCCTGTAGATCATTTATTGTAAGTCTTTAGTTTTAAAACTTAAAAAGGACACATCATTAGCACACCCAAGACCTATGTTTATATTTTGAGCATCAATTTAAATTTAATTATTATTATGTTATTCCATTTAAATGGGTTTTAAGATATATGAGACTATTAACACATGAATTTGGTCTCTTGAATTTTCTAAATATAAGAGACAATATAAGCTCTACTTAAATGGAAAATTTCTATTACTTGTGTTAAATAAAAAGGTTTTGTTATTATGCTAATTATTGTTCAGTGTGTATTTTAGATACTACTATCTTTAAACCATGAAAACGTCTATATTTTCATGTTAAATTGACTTTTCCTTAAAACTGACTAGTTTTTCTTAAAATTGTTAATATAAGACTATTAAAGAATATTACATTTTAGACCTTTTTTGTCTCTCAGATGGATTCACTGAGAGTTTGTATAAATTTCATTGTCTGTCTTTCTTGTTTTCTGTGTTATTTCTTGATAATGTTTTCTCATGTTACTGATATTTAGTCCAGTGTATTTAATATTTTGACTAGCCTCCCTTTTTTGTGTCTTTCTATTTTATTAATAAATTTTTTTTAGCAATTTTGTTCATGTCGATAATTTATTGTGGCTACCTCCTCCTCTTATTTCTCTCCCACACTTGCAGCCCTTGTTCACCCTAGCAAATCTATTTACTATATTGATTACTTTTTCTTTTATTTTATGTTCCATAGACTTTAACTAGGATCACCTGGGTGACTCTGAGTTTGGAACTACCCATTAAAGCCTGGTGTGTTCAATCATGGGTATACAACTGGATACCATGCCAACCCCTCTCCTTGAATCTGTTAGTTCCTAATAAGTCAGTAAGAAGTGATAGGGCCCAGTGAGCTCCTTCCCTTCAACAGTTAATTACTACAGCGTCTTATTTGTGTGTGCCCATAGCCACTGCATAACTACTGTGAGTTTATGATATCCATGGCTTTGCCATGCTTACAAGATGGCGTTTCGCCATCCTTCTCCCTATCTCCCGATGCCTGCATTCTTCCCATTCTCTCTTCTGCAATACTCCCTGAGCCTTAAGGGAGTCGTATGCCTTGTTTAAGTTTTCACCTGCGCTTTATTTTCAGCATCTTGTTTAACCTGGGATATTTGCGTTCACCTCTGAATCATGCGGAGAAGCTTCTCTGATTTAGGCTGAGAGTTGCCTTTTGATGTGGGCGCACACGCATACAGGAGGTTACTGGGGATAGTTTAGCTAAGCCAGTATTAGGCTCATCCCTAGGGCCCAAGTCTTCTTCAGTCATGGGTTTTTGGAACAGGCTTACAGCACTGGGCATGAATTCTGTCTTATAAAGCAGGCCTCAAATTGAAGCAGGGAAAGGTTGTTCACGCCCATAACTGTCATATCGCTATGGCAACAGCAGACCCATTTTCCCTGGCAGGTAGGTACTGAATTTCATAGTTTACATCTTGGTAGAACCATGATGTCTTTCCACCATCCTCACCCTGTGTAATACCAACCAGTTCTATTAAAGCTGTAAAGTATGTGGCATCCTGTCAACTCATTCTTTTAGATAATTAGTGGAATGGCAAGTGTTTGTACTGGTTTGTCAGTTTCTGGAGCTTCAGTTACCAACAGCTTCTATGACTATATCCTATACTTGCCACTAGCAATTTTGTTTAGTGATCTGTTACTTCTAGGAATGGTTTGTATAGGTTCATCAGGTGTCTGTCTTCAAACATTTTTTATTATGTCTTTTGATTACGTTTCATATAGTAGGCACCTATCTTATTGGGTGATTCTATTATAGCTTATCAGGGCTCTCCCCTCCCATAATATATTAATAACTTCTGAGTGGCTTTATCATGCCCTCACCTTATTGATTAATCCTTTATTAGCCACATTTTCCCAAATCTACCTCCATCCTTCTTCCTGTTTGGACCTTTTTGCTCCCAATATTCCTCCATCCCCATTTTACCTATGTTCCACCGTCCATCCTCATCCAAGGCAACCCTTTCCCTACTGTTCCCTTTCCAGTTTCCTAGCTTCTGGAAATACTCCAAGTTAAACACACAACACTAAGGAGTTGAGGCTAGGATTTACATATAAAAGAAACATAAGACATTTCTGGATATAGGTTACCTTCCTCAGTACAATTTCCCCGATTTCATCAATTTATCTGTCAACCTCATAATTTCTCTTTTCTTTATAACTAAATACAATCCTGCTATGTACATGTGCTACATTTTCATTATCCATTTGTTAGTTGGTAAACATATGGGTATTTTGAGCTCAGGTTCTCTTATGCAGCCCAAACTGGCCTCAGACTTTTGATGTTCCTACCTCAGCTTTACAAGAATAAATAAAAATGCGTGTGCGCATGCATACACGCACACACCCACACCCACACTCCTCTTTCAAACATGCACACACACGTAAATTATGAGCATATGGATGTACTTGCTCACTCTAGTGCCTGTGTAGAGAAGAATTTGACATTGGTTATCTTTTTCTATTATTTCTACCTCACATTTTGAGACAGGGTCTCTCGCTGAGCTCACTGTTCTGCTAAATAGTCTGGCCAGCAAACTCTGGGGATCCACTTGTCTCCACCTGCCCCCCCAGCCCAACCCAGCATTTGTTTATAGGTGTGTGCTTGCAGTCATGCCTGGCTTTTTAAGTGGGTGCTGGGAATGTAAGCTCAGGTCCTTGGTTTATGCAACAAGCGCTTCACTCGCCAAGCAATAGTTTTTAAGACGGTGTTGTTTTTTGTTTCCTTATCGTTATCTCATTTGGCAATTCTGTCTTAGTCTCCTATGGCTTCCTCCTCCCATAATATTTAATTACAGGTTGACATGCTACCTTCAAGTAGATAATATCTTTAAAGATATTAAGCATTTTACTCTTATTCATTTCTAATCACTATAGTATCTATAGTTTCTAAGGGGTCATTTCGGCCATTGCTGTATCTCTTGACCGTCTCTTTTCCCTCATATATTCATGTTTTCTCTATGAATTTGTGTTTTTTGAATTTGTCTGCGGGAACTCCTTTCAAGTTTTAAATCATTGTTCTCCCAACTGCTCAAAGCCCTTGCCTGTTCTTGGGGGAGCTCTTTTGACATACAATTACATTGTTCTCAGTTTGAGGCTTGGAGTTTTTAGAGTGTGCAAATGTATGGTGCTAGGTCTACATGAGAATGACTTGCTGGTAGGAATTTTCTGATAACACATCTCTATAACTTTTGTCTAGTTTGAGCCTAAATCAAATAATTGAAAGTTTATTTCATCTCCCTCAGTGATATTCTTTTTGTAGTTTTTGTACCAAAGTATACTTTTGGGGAATCCTGTATTGATGCAGCACTTGCTGATATCTATGTTTTCTTTAAATTTCTTTCATTAATGAAAATTTGATACATAGACAACGGCATTTGAGTATATATACCTCCCATCTCCCCTCCAGCTCCTTCCATGTGCTTTCCTACATGTCTGCTTTCCAGCTGTATACCTTTAAAAAAACAAAAAAAAAAAACACTAAATACAGTTCGTGCTGCCTGTATTTTCATGAGTGGGGTCATCCACTGGAGAACTGGAGTAAAGAAGTACCCAGAGGTCCCCAAACAACATAGGCTATTGCCATTGCCCTTAATTACCCACCGTAAGTATACAGCAAGTCCCCATTGCTGAAGACACCATCCATGTAGGCTGAAGATTACAGATGAAATCAATCTTACACTAGCCCAGGAACTTCCTTCCGGCTGGGTCACTTTCACAGTACTTTAAGATGCTTTGCAGGCTGCTGAGGGACCAAGAACTCAGTGGTCTTACTTTGCCCTGGTGACTGTTTTCATTCATGGGGACTGACTTTGTCTTCTAAATGCTATGGTTCCTATCAAAAACTGTGAGGGACACTGAAGATTGGTGTAAGCGGTTATAAAATGCCCTGGCTTACAACATTACTCTTTTGACTTTGAGCATTCTCATTGTTTCTGGTTTTCGGAGAGTTTTTTTTCCCTTACCATATTAGATTATAAAAAGAAACACAAACAAAGAAAACACCTTGGCTGCTAAAAGACTTTTTGGATTATCTAAAACTTTAAAAGAATTATACCTGTCTACCTTTTGCTGAAAATTGGAACAATTGCCTGTAATCCCATCAAATGGGAGAGGGAATCATGAATTCTCATCCACTCAGAGAATTTGAGGCTAACTTTAACTACCTGAAATCCTACAGAGAGAGAGGAGAGACTGAAAGGCAGAGAAGAGATAGAGAGTGAACAAAATTGAAACAAATATTTTTGCAGTATTTATATGGCCAATTTTTATTGATTCAAAATAAGATTATTTCACATAAATATTGATTATTTTAAATAGTCAGGATATACTTCTATACTCCATCAGAGGTAATTTCCCCAAAGTTGCCTTTAACTAGACCACTGATTCCAAATTTTAAAAAAACCTATTTATTGCAGATTATAAATATTACATTCTTTTAAAAAAAAGTCCTTTAGATTACATTAACCCAAGTCTTGCTTGGATACTATGATTTCTACCACTAAAAGTTCTAAATTTTCAAGTCAATGCCCTGTAATTTTTAAAAATGGATTTTGTTTTATATTTTACTATTAAACTGTAGATACCAAATTTTTTAGGTAAAACATACCTTCATTCATTGAGCCTGCTACAAGAGAAAGAAACAAAAGAAACATTAATAAAACCACAAAACTAGCAAATTATATCTGTGTTGTAATAGTAAATATTCTTGGTAACTTCTGAACAGAAAATACATTTGCAACTTAATGTTATATTCAGTCTTTTGTTTTAGGGAGGAAGCAAATATTCCAAAGACATCTGTCAGGGCTTTAAGTCTATAACCAGGTCTTACCAGATTTACCATGTAATCTGTAATCTCTGGAAAAGGTTGATTTAAGATCTAATCTAAAAGATATTACTCCAGATTTCACTACTACAGCCAAAATTTCATGCATTTTGTGCATCTAGAAACTAACCAAGACATGCATGCATTTATGTAAGAGAACTTTCTGCAGATCTTTTCTACTTATTTTAAAAGTCCATTTGAAAACAAAACAAAACATTAGAAAATTGGATCACATACGTTTTACAAATGTTTGCATACTAAGGATATCCACTCTACTCTTCATTATTAAAAGTCTCCTTTAAGTTTGTTTATTAAGACCAGATAACATATTCTTTCAAGAAAGATTTCACTTAAGGACCCAAGATGATTGAATTTTTGTTTTGCATAATTATTCAGAATTAGTAGTGTGCTTTGTGTGAATCTTATAGAAAGTTTACATGCTATTCGTGTTGGGTAACACTATATAATCAATTTCACAATATGTCTCTTTTTCGTCTAAGTATTAGACTTGAAACTCTATACCTAAGATAGGCCACTGCTTATGGCATAAAACAAAAGCCCTAGAGTGAAGGAATTTCAGTGCTATAAGATTGTATTTCATTTTATAATGTCAAAAGATACACAGAATATTCATAACAGTTAAGAAGTCTGACCTTTAAATTCGTCACATCAAATTCCAGGCATGAACATTAAAATTAGCTCATGACCAATCTATTCCTGAAAAAAAAAAAGAAAGAACAGCATGGTCATATTACAAAGATCGTCACATTAGAAAGATCTTTAAAGAATAGGTTAATTATGTGGAAAACAAAATAAGGAATTCTAAGGTTTCAAATTAAAGATAAAGAATATGATATGCTAACTCCAAGCTCTTGAATGTGGATATTATTGTGATGTTCTTCCAATTGCTTCTCTAGTGTTGGCTGTGTTTACAAACTTGAGACTATTATGACCTTTCCCTGGGCTTTCCTTGTTATCAGAGCTTTCAAGTCAGTAAACTGATGTTAATGCTTAATATGTGGCTAAAGTATAGTAAATAATAAATAATACACGAAAGAGTTAACCTCGGCTAGATGGACTGATCTTACTCCTTATCCTAAAATATGTGCAAATCTCACTATTTCCTATGCCCCGCAGTTTGTTCCAGATGGCTTAGATGGAAGGACTTAGACAAACACTTTCTCAGCCATGAAGCCTCACAGTTCTTTGCTTTATTCCCTCTATCCTTTTTATTTTGTTTTGCTTTCTTTTAAAAAAAAACTTTTATTACTTTACAAAGAATTAAGCTCCATTATAGCATTTCCCAAACAAAATTTGTCTTTATTATTTCTTTCCTTACTTCTCCCCATCTCCTTTCTCTTTGTGATTTTAGCCCAATGGCCTCCTTTGCACTTTCTTGTCACATGGGACCTATTGAACTTCTCGACACCTTCTGTTCCACTCTCACGACCTTCCATCTAGTTCCGTAGTCTATACCCACTCTTATTGCCCTTTATTTCCATGCATACAGACATGGAATATTAGGATCTGCATACAAGAGACTACGTCACTTCACTTGCTAGTTTCCAGATAAACTCGTCACCCTGAGTTTGTTATAATTTCATTTTTTCAGTAGTGCAGTAAAATTCCCTTATGTATGTATGCCACATTTTCACTATTCATTTTTCTATTGCTAGTCATATAAGTATCTCACATACCTGATAAGGTTTATTCTCATGTACATTGTTTTGGGGGAGCATGTGAATGAGATAGTTTTGCTAATTTCTTTCTTGACAAATTCATTAGGACATATATGAAAGCTACTTGTTTTTGTATATGGATTTTGTATCCTGCATCTTTACTGATAGAGTTTATTAGATATAGTAATTTTCTAGTAAAAATCTGTAGAGTGTCATGATGTGGGATTCCCCTCTGTATGCTGTGATTACCACTGATTAAAGAAAACTGCTTTGAGCCTATATCAGAGCAGGGAAGAACAGAGCTAGGTGGGAAAACTAACTGAATGCTGGGAGAAAGAAGGCAGCCTAAAAGAGAAGCCACGTAGCCCTGCTGGAGACATATGCCGGACTTTACCCGGTAAGGCACAGCCTCGTGGTGATACATAGAGTACTAGAAATGGGTTAAATTAAGATGTAACAGTTAGCCAAAAAGAATCTGGAGCTAATGGGCCAAGCAGTGATTTAATTAATACAGTTTTTGTGTGATTATTTGGGAAGTCTGGGCAGCTGGGAAACAAACAAGCGGCCTCTTACAACAATCTCATAAGTATACAATCCTGTTATCTGAAAGTAAAGATAATTTTACTTCTTTCCTTCTCGTTTTTTATATATTTAAATCTTTTTTCTTGTGTTATTTTTCTGGCTAAGACTTTCAGTACAATACTGACTAAGAATGGAGATAGTGGGCATCATTTTCTCCATTTCAGATTTTAATGGGAATGTTCTCATTTTTTCTCCATTTAGTGTTGTGTATAGGTTTGTCATCTTAAGGTATGTCCCAGATAGTTCAAATTTCTCTAGGACTTTTATCATTAAGGCATGCTGAACTTAATCAAATACCTTTTCCATATCCATAAAGATTACTGTGTGATATCTGTCCTTAAGTATTTTATATAACATGTTGATTTCTTTACATTGAACCAACCTTGCATTATTGGGATGACACCAACTTGGTCTTGATGTGTGATATTTGCATTTGTCACATGTGCTGAGCACTTCTGTGCTCTCCCATGTCACCTTGTCATGGCCAATGATCTAGCAAGAGTGACAGAACCTACATGATCTGTGGTTTACTGTGTGAGGCAGTTGAACCATACTTTGCTTTAGGCCTGGGCTCCTTACCACTCATATGCTATCTCAGGCTTCTGTGTAACTTTAACAAAGGATAACTGTTGGAACCTGTCAACATCCGTACACATTCAACTTGAATTTTTCTGAAGTCAGTGTCTCTCTTGACAAATGTATCATGGAAGCTAATAGATAACTCTTGAGGTTGATGGTTATTTTATAACATTGTGTCTTCTACAGTATTTGCTTCCTATGTTTCTGCTGTTGCGAATTACAATACAAAATGATAATTCTCTGTACTTTTTATAGTAAAATATTTTGATTTAAAATGAACTTTCTCTGTTATGTTATAAGCTGCCACCGTGCTTCAGCAGTGTCTTTGGTAAAGATTGTGAACTCAACCATCGCAACTTACTTTTCCCCTAAAATCATTTTAAACCAGTATTTTCTCCTTAACAGCTACTTGAATGGGATTCAAACACACATATCTATTCTATAGTCACTAATAATTTAAGTGTCAAGTTTTAAAAGCACATGGTATGGCCAGGCATGAAGGTATACGCCTTTAAAACAGGCATTCAGGAGTCAGAGGCGGGATTACAAGAAGTTCACATTGGTTATATAGCAAATTCTAGGCTATCCTGGACTGTGGAGCTAAATACTGTAACCTACCCACCATTTAAACTAAACCAACCAACCAAACAAACAAACAGTAGCAATAATCCAACTCTGAATGTATTAAATGGAAGGTATTTTCTAAAATGTTCAAACTTTCCTTGAATGAGAAAAAATTTAAGTTGTCTATATATATAATCTCTCTCTCTCTCTCTCTCTCTCTCTCTCTCTCTCTCTCTCTCTTAACCATGTTTAGAGCATAGAATTAATCACTTGGCTTGGGATCTATGAAGAAATACAAAAACTGTCTGTGTTAAGTTTCAGGAAGCAACACAAGTGAACTTGTTAAAATATATAAATCAGTACAGTGTTACTTGATATATATGGTGTTTTTTGGTTTGTTTTTATGTGTGTTTTTATTTATTTTTGCCTAAGACAACATTGAATTCTTCTAAACTAGTCTGGAATTATCTATTTAATATTACAAATAATAGGTTGATCAGTTCCTTTATGTGATTATTGGCATGGACTGTAAATTATTTCTTTCTAAGATTAACTGTAAAAATTTTTCTCTGATAATTCCTAATCCAGATATATTTATCACCAATAAAAACCCCTTCTCTTTAGGATCAAACAATATAATTTGTTGAATGAACAGTAAATAAGTACATTCAAAATGTATTTCTAATATCAAGCTCTTTGATAATTTCAGATTAGTTGAATGTTGGAAAAACTAAAAAAATTAAATGATTGGTCTGATAAAAATGAATTAATGGTACATGTGCCATATTGCTTTGCTAGATCAGTAAAAATGTTGTCCTTCAAGAGTCTTGCTTAGGGTTCCATTTGCTGTGATAAACACCATAACCAAAAGCATCTTGGGGAGGAGAGGGTTTAATCTCAGTTTGCAATTCCCACACAGTCTATTATGGATGGAAATCAGAGCAGGAACCTGGAGGTAAGAACAGATGCCATGGAGGAGTGCAGTTTACTGGCTTGCTCCTCATGATTTTCTGAGCTTTCTCTCTTATATGATCCAGGACCACCTTCCCAGGCTTGGCATGGCTCAGAGTGAGCTGAGCACTCCCACATCAATCATTAATCAAGAAAATTCACTGCAGATTTGCTTACAGGCAAATCTTATTGAGGCTTTTTCTCAACTGAAAGTCTGTCTTTTCAAATGACTCTAGTTTGTGTCAAGTTGACATAAAACTGACCAGCACAATGTATAAATAAGATAATAAACTCATAAAATATAAAAGACGTGCTGAACGCTTATGACATGCATCAGAAACTATTCAGAAAGAGTCCGTCTATGCAAGAGTATGAATTTTAACCTCACGTTTCATTCTCTCTATTTGTAAACTGAAAGATGAAAATACATTGAGTGACAGGGCACGCTAGTTTTGGAGCTTGTGTATGTCTTGAATAATAATTCTGAAAATGGAAAAGCTGTTCTGTATTATTGTAGAGAGGGAGTTCCATTGTCATGTAAACAAAAGGACCTCAACAGTAATTTAACCTAAGTTATGTACTTGACAGCTTACTCACTTGCCAGACTTCCCCATTCTTTCAGTATAAAAATAAATAATGGATTTTGCCTAATTTGCTTTTCCAAGTAGGACATCTATTTAATATAGCTACACATTACAAATACATATATTTATTACATACAAAAAATTAATGTGGTGTTCTATAGCACTATGAATTAAGGATTAAGATTTAAGTGCTATATCAAGCAATTAATGTATGATAATATAGTTTTTTAGATTATATTTTGGTTGGTGTGCAAATATGTTACCCAGCCTATATTTATGGGTTTTGTGATTCAAATGAACAATTTGTATACAAGTACCATGTTTCTGTGCCAAGAGAATTCATTTTACTCCTTTGAATCAAATCTTTTCATGTTTGTCATACTGCAGTCAAAATTCTTTGGAAATAATACAATGAAATATTTTAATAATCAACTGTGAAACTGATAAATATTCTTTTGTTAAAGAGCAAAAAGAAAAATTCAGGCGGAGGCACCAGGGATGATGTTTAAGGCAGAAATTATCTCTTTAAAAAGACAGTGTCCCTTTAAAACATCTTTTCTCTACCAGAAATTAGTAACTATCTCCTCTGACCATCAAGAGCTCTGATTTAGGAAAATAATAAAGAAGAAATTTTCTCCTGGAACTCTTCATGTAGTGGAAATGCATTGATTATATTGAATTTATGACTACTTTATAGGAATTAATGCTATTTTCTATAGTTCATATGCATCTCATATTAGATGTAATATAAATGTAATATACCATGTCCTTATGAAAATCACCCAGAACAATGAGCTTATTTACTTATGACTCTTAAAATATGACATTAAGCAAATCATAACGGTTATTTTATTCACCTCTAGCATTATTTGAATGTCCCGATAGATAGATGGTGGTGGTGCATGTCTTTAATCCCAGCACTCAGGAGGCAGAGGGCTACTCTGCTCCACACAGCACGTTGCAGGACATCCAAGGCCTCACAAGAAAAACCTGTCTCGAAAAACAAAATAAAAACCAACAACAACAAGTCCCAAGTGCTAGCGTATCACAACTGGAAATAACAACTGTATTCCATTATGTCACTGTTAAAGATTGCTATAGTGCATGCAATTGTATAGTTAATTCATTAAATTTTAGTAACTAATTAATAAAAGGAAATTTCATGGACAAGAATTGCAAAGTGCTAAAGCAAAGAAGTGCAAATAGCAGATCTGTTGTAAAACTCTATAAGCATGCAGAAATTATTTAAGAAAACTTTCAAGATGTACAAAAAATTGTGAATAAACACAGCTTATTATTATTATGTGATATATGCTCTATTTTGATTTCTATTGCAATGATGAACATCATGACCAAAATCAACATGGAAAGAAAAGAGTTTATTTGGCTTACAGTTACTTATCAAACTCCATCACAGAGGGAAGCCAAGGCAGAAACTTATTAAGCAGAGCAAGAACATGGAGGCAAAGCTGATACAGTGGCCATGGAGGAACATTACTTTCAGACTTGATCCTCATGGGTTTCTTAGTCTGCTTTCTTATAGACCCCAGATGTCCAGGGGCAGAACCACATACACTGGGCTAAGGCCTACTACATCACTTAGTAATCAAGAAAATATTTCCACAGACTTATCAACAGGCTGTGGTGAAGATGTCCAAGTTTATGTCAAGTGGACAAAACTATCAAATACTTGAAGCAACGTGTAAATTTTGTGCTTTTAGTATATCTGTCTTATAATAGATCAAACCTATGATTTTAAAATGTTTTATAACCAGTAAGAAAGTACACAGAGTCTCTGTGCTTACCCAGGCTCAATCCCTCAGGTGAGCACTATGGGAGAACACCAGCAGCAGCCTCCATTCCACTCTACCCGTGCCTCCTGTGGATACAGCAGATTCCATCCTGAGCTACCTCCTCATGCTCATTGATTCATCAGAGCCTCCAACACCAGTAGGCATTCCCTCTGAACACATCTGCCAAGTAGGTTAATAAAATAGGCAACACACAGCCCACACACTCTCTGAAAAATCCAGAGAAGAAACAATAACCAAGGAACAAAACTCCAACCCAGCAAACACCTAGATCTATAATCACCCCAAAGAAGATGCCTAGACATCAGCCTAAGAATACAGTCAATAACTGGCAGGATAATAAGTCTCCTCTAGAGTCCAGTTCTTCTACCACAGCAGGCCATCAATATTCCAATATAGCTGATGCACAAAGAAGAATCTTAAAACCAACTTTATAAAGAGGATAGAGGTCTTTAAAGAGGAAATGAATAAATCCCTTAAAGAAATTCAGGAAATCACAAAGGAACAACTGAAAAAATGAATAAATCCCTTGAAGAAAGACAATAACAGTTAAAAGAAATGAGTAAGACTATTCAAGACCTAAAAATGGAAATAGAAGCAAAAAACCAACCAAATGAAACAGAAACAAAAACACAAAGTTAGGTAATCATTGAAAGGAAAAATTTAGAAATTCAAACAGGAACTACAGAAGCAAGTTTCACCAACAGAATAAGATGGAAGAAAGAATCTCAGGCATTGATGTTGAAGATACCCTATAAGAAATGGATACATTAGTCAAAGAATAAATGTTAAATCTAAGAAAAGTTCCCAACAAAACATCCAGGAAATTTCGAACATTGTGAAAAGATCAAAACTAAGAATAATAGAAATAGAGGAATGAGAAAAATCCCAGTTTGAATGCCCAGAAAATATTTTCAACAAAATCATTGAAGAAGATTTTCCTAACTCAAAGAAGGAGAAACATAAAGGACACCAAACAGATTAGACCATGAAAGAATGTCCCCTCTCCACATAATAATCCAAACACAACAGACAGAATAAAGAAAGAATATTAAAAGCTGCAAAGAAAAAAGATCAAGTATCAAACAAGGACAAACCTATTATTGATATCTGACTTCTTAGTTGAGACTATAACAGTCAAAAGGGCCTGGACAGATGTGCTACAGACTCTAAGAGACTAAAGATCCCAGCCCAGACTACTATACCCAACAAAACTTTCAATCACCATAGATGGAGAAAATAACATATTCCATGATGAAGCCAAATTAAAACAATATCTATTTACAAATCCAGTTCTACAGAAGGTGCTATAAGGAAAACTCCAACACAAGGCATTAACTATACCCATAGAAACAGAAAATAAATTATATCACACTAACAAAACCAAAAGAAGGGAAACACACGCACACACACCACCACCACCACCACCATCACCACCACCAACAACACCATCAACATTAACAAAATAAAAGGAATTAGCAGTCACTGATAATTGAAATCTGCCTGTATCAATAGTCTCAATTCCAAAATAAAAAGACATAGACAAACAGAACTATGCAAAAACTGGATCCATCCTTCTGTTGTACCCAAGAAACACACTTTAACACCAAGGATAAACTTTACCTCAAGGTAAAAGGTTGGAAAAAGATATTCCAAGCAAATGAACCTAAGAAGCAAGCTGGAACAGCTATTTTAATGTCTAACAAAATATACTTCAAACCAAAATTAATCTGTAATCAGATTAGCGACTGTCATAACTGTCGTTATAGAATCTATATCCAGTAACTGATGGAAACAGATGCAGTGATTCACAGTCAAGCACTGGGCTGGGGAAGGGGGAGGATCACGATCATGGTGGGGAAAGCCACAGAGATAGCTAACCCAAGCTAATGGGAGCTCACAGACTCTGGACTGACAGTGGGGGAAGCTGCATGGGAATGAACTAGGCCCTCTGAATGTTGGTGAGATTTATGTAGTTTGGTGTGTTTGTGTGTTCCCTGTCAGTGGGACCAGGACTTTTCCCAGGAGCATTAACTGGCTTTTTGGAAGTCATTCCCTATGGTGGGATAACTTGTTCAGCCATGATTCAGGGGTTGGGAGGGATGTTTGGTCCTGCCTCAACTTGTTTGCCAGACTTTGCTGACTCAGAGGCCTTAACCCTCTGAGGAGTGAATGAAGGGGTAGGGTGGGGGTAGGTAAGTTGGCGGTGAGAGAAGGGGGAGGGGTAACTGGAGTTGGCATGTAAAACTAAAAAAAAAAAATTTAAAAATCTAATCAAAAGAGATACATACTCATTAAAGGCAAAATCTACCAAGATTAAATTTCAATTCTTAACACCCAAACACAAAGGCATATACTTTTGTAAATGAAACACCACTACAGTTTAAATCACATATTGACCCTCGCACACAGATAGTGGGAGACTTCAATATTACACTCTCACCAATGGTCAGGCCATCTAGGCAAAAACTAAACAGAAAAATTGGACCTAAGAGATAGCTACAAAACATTTCACCCAAACACAAAAGAAGATGCTTTCTTCTCAGCATCTCATGAAACTTTCTCCAATTGACCACATACTCAGTTACAAAGAAAGTTTCAACAGATACAAGAAATTTTAAATAACTTCCAGCATTCTATCAACCCCTGTGGATTAAAGCTGGATATCACCAACAATAGAAAACTTACAAACTCATGGAAACGGAACAACTCTCTACTGAATGACAAATGAGTCAAGACAGAAATAAAGAAATAAATAAAAGACTTTCTGGAATTCAATGACAGTGAATACACAGGATATCGAACTTAGGAGATACAATAAATGTGGTGCTAGAGGAAAGTCTATAACACTAAGTGCCTACATAAAAAATTTGGAGAGATCTCTTACTAGCAACTTAACAGCATACATGAAAGCTCTAGAACAAAAAGAAGTAAGTATATCCAAGAGGAGTGGATGGCAAGAAAGAATCAAACTGAGGGTCAAAGACAAACAAATAAACAAAGGAAGCAAAGAGAACAACACAAAGGATCAATGAAAAAAAAAGAGTTGTTTTTTTGAGAAAATCTACAAGATAGACAAACCCTTATGCAAACTAACTAAAAGATGATAGAGAAGATCCAAATTAACAAAATCAGAAAGGATAGGTGGGGCCTAGCAACAGAAAGCAAGAAAAATCAGAGATTCGTAAGGACTTACCTTAAAAACCTGTAGTCTACCAAATTAGAAAAACTAAAAGAAATAGATAACTTTCTCAATACATAACATTACCAAAGTTAAATCAAGTTTAGATAAGCAATTTAAACTGACATATAACCTAGAGCGACACAGAAATAGTCATTTAAAGCCTCCCAACCAAAAATACCCTCGCGCCAGACAGTTTTAACTCAGAATTCTATGAGACTTTTAAAGAGCTAACTCCAATACTCCTCAAATTATTCCACAAAATGGAAGCCAAAAGAACATTTTATGAGGACAAAGTCATTTTATGAATCCAAAGTTACCTTGATACCTAAACCAAATAAATACCCAACAAGGCAAAAGAATTACAGACCAATTTCCCTTATGAACATAGATGCAAAAATAATGAAACACTTTCACACCGAATCAAAATACATATCAAAAAGATCATCCACTGTGATGAAGTGGGCTTCATCCCAAAGGTGAAGTGATCACTCAACATACACAAATCAGTAAATGTGATCTGAAATTTGCATATAAATATAAATAAACTGAAAGCAAAAAAGCACATGATCATTTTATTAGATAATGAAAATACCTTTGACAAAATGCAACACGCCTTTATGATAAAATTCCTGGAGAGATTAGGGATGCAAGTGATTTACCTAAGCATAATAAAGGCACTTTACAGGAAGCCTATTGCCAACATCAAATTAAATGAAGAGAAACTCAAAGTCATTCCATTAAAATCAGAAGCAAGGCAAGGTTGCCTACTCTTTTCATATCATTCAATATAGTACTTGATTTTTTAGTCAGAGCAATAAGACAACTGAAGGAGATTAAAGGGATACAAATTAGAAAGGAAGTGTTCAAGGTATCATTTTCAGAATATATGTTAGTATAGATAAGTGACCCTAAAAATTCCACTTCTGGACTCCTACAACTGATAAACACTTTCAGCAAAGTGACTGGATACAACATTCACTCAAAAAATCAGTATCTCTCCCATATACAAATGATAAACAGATTGAGAAAGAAATCAGGGAAACAACACCTTTCCAAAAACACCCTCAAATATTACAAAACATCTTGGGTTAAATCTAGCAAAAAAAAAGTGAAAGACCAGTGATATGGAGTTCCCCTCTGTATGCCGTGAATGTTTTATAACCATTGGTTAATAAAGAGATTGCTTCTGACTATAGCAAAATGGAATGTAGCCAGGCTGGAAGAGATATATAAAGAGAGAGTAGGTGGAGTCAGAGAGACACCATGTAGCTGCCAAAGGAGAAAGACACTAGAACAGAGCCTTACCCAGTAAGCCATAGCCTCATGGTGATACATGGATTAATGAAAATGGGTTAATTTAAGATGTAAGAGTTAGTCAATAAGAAGCCTTAGGTAATAGGCCAAACAGTGTTGTAATTAATATAGTTTCTGTGTGATTATTCTGGTCTGGGCAGTGGGGAAATGAAAGAGAAGTATCCTACTACAGACCTGTATGACAAAAACTTTAAGTCTTTCAAGAAAGAACTTGAAGAAGAAATCAGAAGATGGAAAGATCTCCAATGCTCTTGGATCAATTGGTAGAATTGACCTATTAAGAATAGCCATCCTACCAAGAGCAATCTACAGATTTAATACAGTTAAAATCTCAACACATGTCTTCATAAACTTAAAAGGGTTAATTCTCAACTTCATACAGAAAAAAAGATAGTTAAAACAATTCTGAAGAATGAAAGAACTGCTGGAGGTAGCATCATTCCTGATTTTAGAGATATCATAATAAAAATTGCATGATACTTTCATAAAATCAAACATGTTGAAGAATGGAATCGAATTGAAGACCCAGACATAAATCCAGACACCTATGGATGCCTGATTTTTGATGAAAAACTAGAATACACACTGGAGAAAAAGCATCTTCAACAAATGGTGTTCGTTAAACTGGATATTTTCATGTAGAAGAATGAAGATAGACCTATATTTATCATCATGTACAAAATTCAAGTCCAGGTAGATAAAAGACCTCAACATAAATCCAGATAATCTGAACCTAATGGAAGAGAAAATGGGGACTAGCCTTGAACACATTGGCACAAGAGACAACTTCCTCAATAGAACAACAACAATGCAGGCACTAAGATCAACAATTAATAAATGGGATCCCCTGGAACTTTAAGGGAAAGGACACTGTCATTTGGACAAAATGGCAGCCTACAGAATGGGAAAAGGTTTTTATTGACTCTATATCTGATAGAGGACTAATATCCAAAATATAGAAAGAACTCAAGAAACTAGATATCAACAAACTAAATAACTCAATTATAATATGGGGTACAGATCTAAACAGAAAATTCTTAGTAGAGAAATCTCAAATGGCTTAGAAACAAACACTTGAATGGATGTTTAACATCCTTAGCCACAGGGAAATGCAATTCAAAACTATTTTGAGATTCCATCTTACACTTGCCAGAATGGCTAAGATCAATGACACAAGTGACAGTTCATGCTGGCAAGGTTGGGGAGTAGGGGAACACTTTTCTATTGCTGGTGGCAGTGCATACTTTTACAGCCACTATGAAAATCAATATGGTGATTCCTCAGCAAACTGGAAATCCATCTACCTCATGACCCAGTTATACTACTCTTAAGCATACACTCAAAGGACACTCCATCGTACCACAAGGACACTTGCTCTACTATATTCTTTTTGGCTTAATTCACAACTGCAAAAAACTAGAAACAACTTAGATGTTGTTCAACAGCAAAATGGATATAGAAAATGTGGTACATTTGCACAATGGAGTATTACTCACCTGTTGTGGGAACTTCCATCTCCCTAAATAACAACCTTAGCCTTTTAATCTGTCAATAGTCATTCCAACCAACACATCTCCAACGGAACTCAAGGAAAATCATGGAAGAGGGGGAGAAAAGATTATAAAAGTCAGAGGCCCAGGATACTTATTGATAGATTGTGTCCAAGACATGCTATAGTGTGAATTCTAATTAGTCTTAATAATAACAACCCAGAGTCGGGTATTGGTGTAGGAGGGTCTTCTGTTTGTATATTGCCCTCATTGGTTAAATAAAGAAAACTGCCTTGGCCTTTTGGTAGGACAGCCCTTGGGTGGGCGGAGTAGATAGAATGGAATGCTGTGAGAGAGAAGACAGTGTAGCAGACGCCATGCTTCTCCAGCACAAGATGGACACTGGTTAGACTCATGCCGGTAAGCCACAACTCAAGTGGCGACACACATTAATGGAGATGAGCTAAAATAATATGTGAGAGTTAGCCAATAAGGGGCTAGAGCTAATGGGCCAGGCAGTATTTAAATGAATACAATTTCCGTGTAATTATTTCGAGTACGCACTGTGATCCGGGCTGGACAGAACAAGGGGCCCGGTGCCGGGAACACAGCCCGAACCCCTCATTACTACAGGTATCAGGGTAAATGTGCAAAGATCAGAGAAGTAAAGGAGCCAGCCATTAGAGAGACCCTTTATCTCTTCCAAATCCTCAGACTGAAGGTGGCATCCTGTTTCTACAAGTCCTCAGTCTGAATGCTTGAACTCCTGTCTCCTACTGCCTTATATTTCTCTCTCCAACCAGCCATATACTTTCTTGTCTCCACCTCCCTAGTGTTGGGATGAAAGGCATGTGACCCCCAAGCACTGGGAATAAAGGTATGAGCCACCATTGCCTGGCTAACTAGTGGCTAGCGCCACACTCTGATCTTCAGGCAAACTTTATTTGTTATAGCACGAACAAAATATCACCACAATATGTGTGTAGACATGATAGAGAAAGTGATCCCATGAATACTCAGCAATATGGTTGTCTGAACAAGATGAGCATAGTGACAAAGTTGACATGCTAATAAAGATGAGAAATTCCACATGGTCCTATCCCTAGATAAAGAGCTACAGGTGGTCAATGGCTGCTGAAGGAGGGAGACTCAGATGCCTCCAAAGACATACCTCTCGCTAAATAGTCAACTTTGCATGTATGAGTAAAGCTAAATGGACCCAGCAGGTTAGATGTATATGTCTATCTCCAGTTGTGGCTCCATTGCTTCCCCTAACTCTGCCTTCTTCCTCCCATGTTATAGGCCAAGCCAGTTTTCTTTATTCATTAATCAATAAAATCAACACATAGAAAGAAGGACCTCCCCCACCAGGACATCAGGAATGAAGGTAACTGATTTTGATTAGAAATTTAATTTTTGATTATTTACTCATCACGAATCACTATATCCATGTGACATAGCAACTTAGGGACAGACTAGCTTAAACATATGTTGGCATTTAAGAAATCATGTATGGAGTTGGAAAAAATGCATCATACTGTTAATTATTAGCATGGAACTTTTGAAATTCAATTCTTCACATAATAGATATACAGTAGTGGTTTTGAGAACTGGATTAATTCACATAGACCTCTTTTAAAGCTGTTTCTGACAGTTTTTAGGTGAGTGACATTGGACAAGAACTCTCACATTTCCAAGCTTCACTTTCTAGCAGAGGAATGTTAGAACACACACACACACACATACACACACACACACCTGATTTCACACTAGCATTCATCATGGCATAATGACATTACTGGCGTAGCAGTTTACTAGTGTCATTCTTTGCTTTTCCATCTCCTCCTGAAAGTAAGTAACTTACAACAATGTTCAATATGGCATAATTGGACTAAGGAATCAATGTCTGTGGATGGTAGAGCAAACACATAGAAGTGGGCTTGTGGCAAGACCATGGTGTAAAGTAGACACACCAAGTTCAGATGATCCTGTAGGGAGTTCTAGAGCCATGGGGATGACCACAGTTTTTCTAAATAGCGCTCAAATAAGCTACTTTATAATCTTGCATCATTTTCTCAGCTCATCTGGCTACTTCTCTGAAGGGCTTCAGTTGACTGAAGGTATACATCTACAGCTAAGGAAACTCCTTTGTCTCTTTGAAGACGCAAATAGGTAAAGTCTATTTGCTGTCAACACACACAGTCACTAGGAGCAGCATTTCATTGAAGGAGAATACAGGAAGAGCATGTCTTACGCATCACACACCCATAAAACTCTAGCTAACTGAGATTTTAAACATGGCCTAAGTGTTTTGTAACTCCTATTGACCAGTACCAGTTTGCAGTGTTGCAGACATTACTGTCTGTGTCCCATGCCAGACAGCAAAGCTCCAGTTGGCATCAATCTGAATGATGAAATGACTCTCTGTATATTCCACAGACAAATGGAGGAAGCTTCAAGGTTATCACTGAACAACACAGCCCTTCTGTCCTTAGTCATGTATTTTTATATTTATTTATGTGACAAAGAAAAACTTTTAAGAATTAGCGACATAAGTCAGAAGTGTATTTTTCTTATGAACTTTGCCTGTTCCCTCACAGACTCCATATAGACAACTTATCACCTCAAAACCTCACACTGTCAAATTATCTCCCAACTAACAGCAGTTTCAAATAGTCCTTTGAGAACCTTAACCTTTGCAAAGGTCATCGTCACACTGATATCTCAATAGTGTGAATCTCTCTCTATATTGCCTCTGAGATCTACTATATTATAATGACCTTTTCTGTCAGATAATTAAGTATATTTATCTGAAGCTGAATTCATGCACACAGAACATCACTCTATTTAAAACCTTTTCCCACTGTTCACTCTTCAATATTTCTTACATACTATATTTTCAAATACTATAAGAAAAAAGTCTTTTGACTAGAGAGATGGCTCAGTGGTTAAGAACACTGACTCTTCTTCCAGGGACCTGGGTTCAATTCCCAGCACCCAAATGGCAGTTCACAACTGACTATAACTTCGGTTCTAGGGAACCCAACACTCTCACTCAGACATACATGCTGGAAAAATACCAATGCATATAAAATGAAAATAAATGAATTACTAACACAAAAAGAAAAGAAAAAAATCTCACGACTCCTGCATTAAGTTTCTCATTCTGTAATCAAATGATATTCAGTTACGGTTTAGGGTCAATGATTTATTATGGTTCTCATATTGACTGTCCCAATTCCACAACTCCAACACCATTTTATTTGTCACATGGCACCATGCTAGACACATTAGGGAACACAAACACAAATGTTACACAGAACATGGGTGTTTATTAAACTGCTGTAAGCAATCAGTTTAGGGAGTTTTTAGAGAAATGAGATCAGATCTTAATAGCTTTTGGCTATATGAAGGTGCTATTCATGTTACCTGAAAGATCAGTAAAGGCTCTGTTGTATGGATAATATCAATGTTTGACTTTAAAGATTTTATGTGATTTATTTGTTTTTGTTAATATGTGCTGATTTATGACTATAGACTTCATAGATGAATACTGTTCAGTATAGTACTTTAAATACAGGGAAGTCAAAAGAACAATAAGACAAATTATGTGTTTTCCCACTAACCACGCAGAGCTGAAACTTCTACTTGATTGTTGCCTGCCTGTCAAAACTTAATTGTATCAGGTAACTTTGGTGATTTCAGCTACTGCCATAGTACTGAGTGAGGAATAGAGAGCCATGATCTATTGTCTGAGTATTTTATAATAATTAATCTGCTCTTCTTGATCATGATGCAAATGTGTTTGAGGTCTGTTAATAAGATTACATTTTCATTTCTAGATGTAGCAGATTTAGATTTTAAGCCAGGAGTGAGTATCTACTGAGTTTATTCACACACATACACACACACACACACAAATGCTAGCCCTGGAAATTGGATATGCAGATTACTATGGTGCTAAAATTTGTCAGACAAACTGATGACTGTGAAATAAATTTTCCTTGCACATCCTCAGTTGGAAGCCAGTCAAATGGACTAGAAGTAGCTCCCTTCTCCCAAATGCAAGTGCAGGAAGAGAAATCAAGCGAATAACCACTAACCACATTGGGTCTCTTTGGCTGCCTTTCTCAATTTATACACTTATTTCTTTAAGCTTCTAAGTTGGAATATTGATGACATACTGAATAAACTCAGTTGCGTGTAACTTGAGAGTAATTCTATCTTCACAAAGAGCAAATAAGACAGGCAATATCCTCTTAATTGTATATACGAGAAAACAGAGATGTCTACAGGTCATGAAGAAATTCACTGTCAGACTACAAGTTGCCTACAAAGCTTGGATGAAGAACAGGACCGCTAGCTTCATGATCTGTGTGCTTTGGTAGTTTTGAGATGCAAAACCAGCTTATTTTCTTCTCACTTTTGAATAATAACACCTGGTGAATCATCTCACCTGAATAAACCTTTATTTAAATGCTATTAGTCACTGGCAGTGAGCCTGACCTGAAGTGCTGGCATATGGGAATTAGAAACCTTTTTGCTCCTTGCACAGAACTTTTTCTTTCTCCTGGAAGTGTATCTTGAAGATGGCTGGTGGATGGTGATAATAAGCTCAAGAGGAAAGATCTAGAAAGGTGACAAATGGAGGTGTGAAGTCTAGTAGCTCCTGATGTAAAATAAGACCCACAGGTTCCAAAGTGCTCTGAGCCAAGAGAAAGCACTGTGACTCACAGAGTCCTTGCCAATGGACAACTAAGCGTCACCCCAGGAGGCAAGGTGCAACATGTCAGTTTAAAGTTTAAAGTCTTCAGTTCAAACCTGACTTTTTCTCACTTCCCACAAAAAATGTCACCAAGCTCATAGACCATTCTGACTAGGTTTTTGATCATTTCCCATGCAACAATATTAAATTCCAGTGAGAAACCACCATATACAGCTTTGTTTCTCATACAATTAGAAGATGGCTATTAAATAACATGTTTTCATAGTATATAATATCCTCTCATGAAAACTAAATAAAAAACACATCAAAAACTAACTAGTATGGTAATTTGTTAAAAAAATTGCATATGCATATGTTTATTAGAAGTAAACCAAAATAAATTCATAAGGTAAAAATTCAAAAGTCCAATTTTATAATATAGTACACAATACAAAGATATTTGAAGTACTAGAAAACAAAGCTTAAATAGGAGAAGCAAGTATCTATTATTTAATTGAAGAAAAGACCTCATGGGTAATAGATATTCTTTAATTTCTGTTTTTCATCAAAAAGTTTAACTATCATTCAGAACAACAGCAACAAATGATAGAATAACTCGCTCTGAAAAAAAAATGTACTAACCCTGGGTGTAGCGCAGTTATCTGGGATAGGCATGACTGCTTGTGAGTTAGATTACCTTACTCTCCTTTACTGAAGTGATAGCAAGTCCCAGCGTCAATCTGATTATAAAGGTATGTGTTTTCCCAAATGGCTAAGAATAAATGCAAAACAGGAACGCTAAAAAGTTGTAATTTTAAGGGCAGGCAACAGACTCCCAGTGGAATACTTCAGAAATATTCCAGCGGCAACAAGGAGCATTTGATTAGACTTTGAAGTTCTTTTCAGTCATCCTTCCCTCTTGATCCATTTCTAAGGATCAAGAGAACTTATTGTAGTTGGCTTCCCCCCTTTGTCAATGGGGTCTTCTCTTGGTCAGCTCAACAGTCCCGACTGTAAATTTATCACGTGTGCTGTCAGCAGCTTTCAGCTATTCTTCCCGGAAGGTGCTAGTGGCTTCTTCATCAACGCAGGCCACAGCCTTTACGTTGAGATCTGCAGGATCTATACCATTCACCTGCTCACTACCACAGTGAGGTGTGTGGTGAAATTGATGAGGTCTGGAACCGCATACATCACAGCATACAGATTTTCATAAATTGGATTTTTGCCCAGTGAGCCAAGCATATCATTCAAGTCTCCTTGAGGTGAAGCCATCCCTGTTCTGATCCATCCCATTGAACGTCCTTTTAAACTGCTGTATCTGTGGTTGGTTGAGCATGGCAAACTCATTGGATGTTGTGCACTCAGCAGAGTTCTAGGTGGTCTTGATCTTTATCCTGTGCTCAATTTCAGTTAAATCCCAGGATAACCATGAGAATCAGAGTGTATCAGAGAAGCTGTATCTGTCAGGCTCACTGCCATGCTAGCTCTAACGCCTCTGGAAGAACCACCATTTCTAGTCTCTGCCACCAAACTGGTAGGAAGGTTGGTAACTATGTCACTATTCAGATCACCAACATTCCTGTAAGTAACACCAATAAACTCCCTGGTTCACGAAGACAGACTTAATAGGATTGTTTCTTTAGTCTGTCCCTGGCGACCTCTATGGGGTGAATAGACATTTGCTGATATCGCCCCAGGAAAAGTCACTCAATGCTCAATACACCTGAACAAATTTTCAATGAGGATATTATAAATTTGGGAGGGAAAATATGTTCTGAATTCTTAATATCTTGCAGTTATGACTTTAGTGCTCAGAACTGTATGTTCTACATCTTGATGCTACATAAGATTATATGGCATCTGTTAGATAATTGCTAAGTGTTTAACAAGAAAACTTTGTCTGGAGACTATCCTAAGGGATTGGATGGAGGCAAAAGAATATGAAAATGGAAAAACTTGTCTTGATATATAGCAGGTGATAGGAAGAATCAGGCCTATGGGGGAAAAGGGATAAAGATAATCCAGAAATAAGCTGCAGAATAAGAGAAAGTGCTGTCTTTCTAAAATTAAAAATAGATTCAGCTCTCATACAATACATCCTGATCAGTTCCCCCTCCACTCCTTCCAGATGCCCCCACTTCCCCATTCCCCAAATCCATCTATATCCCATCAGAAGAAGAAGAAGAAAAAATAAAACACCTCCAAGATACAACAGCCAAACCAAACCAAACAAAATATGTTAAGACAGGACAAAAGCCCTCATGCTGAGTCAGGACAAGGCAACCAAACAGGAAGCAAAGAGTCCCAAGAGTAGGCTAAAGAGTCAGAGACACAGCCACTCCCACAGTTAGGAGTACCACAAAAAGCGCCAGGCTAACAGCCACAACGTATATTCAGAGGACCTTGCGCAGGCCCCATGCTTTCTACTTCAGTCTCTATGAGCCCATGTGTGCCCTGCTTAGTTGATTCAGTGGACCATGCTCTCCTGCTTTTCTCCATTCCCCATGATTCCTACTGCTCTTCCCAGGGTAGAATGGACTTGATGAAGACATCAGAATTAAGCTCTCTCTTCACACAAGGTCTGGCTGTAGATCTCTGGCATCCTCTCCCATCTGCTGCCAGAGTAACTGTCTCTGATGATGACTGGACTGAACAAACCATCGATCTATAAGTATAGTGGTTTATCATTATGAATCATTTCATTGGTGTTGTTGTTGCTGTTTTTGTTTTTAAGACCAGTCATGTTTGGTTCTTAGGTCTCTAGGCTGTCTAGTCTCTGGTTCCTGGCGATCCAAGCAGTGTAGCATATAGGCTCCCCATTATAGTGCGAGCCTCAAGTTAAATCAGATACTAGTTGGTCACTCTGACACATTCTGAGCCACCATTGCCCCAGCATGTCTTGCAAGCAGGACTGATTGTTCTCAAAGGTTATGTGGCTGGATTGGTGTCCACTTTTCTCTTTCAGTAGCTTATAAAGTATCTTCCTCACCAAGGAGATTAGAACAAAGAAGTGAAGTCTCCATGTAGGCAGCAGGTCAACCTCTCCATATTTAATTAACTCTGTGGACGTTGTCCTCAGCAATGGACCCCTGTTTTCAATGTGCAGAGAGCAACCTCTATTCTAGCATCTGCCTGGGTTGCTTGGGGATGCCCATGGCCTCCATCAGCCAGCAATTCAACCAAATACAACCCAGTCCAGCCACTGGAAGCCTTGACTGGTAACAAGAGATGGCCAGTTCAGACTTTTAACCCTCTACTTCTTTCTTTGTTTCTTTGTTTCTTTTTTTTTTTTTTTTTTTGGTTTTTCAAGACAGGGTTTCTCTGTGGCTTTGGAGCCTGTTTTGGAACTAGCTCTTATAGAACAGGCTGGTCTCGAACTCACAGATATTTGCCTGCCTCTGCCTCCCGAGTGCTGGGATTAAAGGCATGTGCCACCACCACCCGGCCTAACCCTCTATTTCTAAAGATTCTCACTAAGATCACCCTCATTGATTTCAAGAAGTCTCCAATGCACTGTTTCCACACCATTCCCCAAATGTTCCTCAGTTTCAGCAGTCTCTTCCTCGTTCTCTCTCCCTCCATCCCATCTCCCTGCTCCTGATCATCACCACTCCTGTTACCATTGGAAATCTATTCGATTTCCCCTTTCCAGGGAGACCAATGTACCCATCCCCTCTAGACCCCTTCTGTTTACCAAACCTCTCTTGGTCTACAGATTATAGCTTGGTTATCATTTACTTAACAGCTAATATCCACTGACAAGTGAATACATACCAATTTGTCTTTCTAGGTCTCAGTTACCTCACTCTGGATGATTGCTTCTAGTTCCATCCATTTGCCTGAAAATATCATCTCATTTTTTTTAACAGCTAAGCAATACTCTATTATATAAATGTACCACACATTCTTTATCCATTCCTCGGTTGAAGGACACTTAGGTTTTTCCAGTTTTGGGCTATTATAAATAATGTCAATAAGAACATAGTTGAACAACTGTCCTTGTGGTAGGCTGGGGTATCCTTTTGGTATATGATTAAGAGTGGTATAGTTGGGTCTTGAGGTAGATGGATTCCCAGTTTTCTGAGGAATTGTCAAATTAGTTTCCTTAGTGGCTGTACAAGTTTGCGCTCCCACCAGCAATGGAGGAGTGTTCCCCTCACTCCACATCCTCACTAGCACGAGCTTGTGTTATTGATCTTAGCCATTCTGACAAGAGTAAGATGGAATCTCAAAGAAGTTTTGAATTGCATTTCCCTGATGGCTAAGGATATTGAACATTTACTTAAGTGTTTCTTAGCCATTTGAGATTCCTCTATTGAGAATTCTGTTTAGATCTGTATCTCATTTTATAATTGGCTTATTTCAGTTTTTGATATCTATCTCTTTGAGTTCGTTATATATTTTGGATGTTAATCCTCTATCAGATGTGGAGTTGGTAAAATCTTTTTCCAGTCTGTAGGCTGCTGCTTTGTCCAATTGACCATGTCCTTTGCCTTAAAGAAGCTTTTCAGCTTCTTGAGGTCCCATTTATTAGTTATTGATCTTAGTGTCTGTGTTACTGGTGTTCTAATCAGGAAGTTGTCTCCTCTGCCAATGTGTTTACAGATATTCCCAACTTTCTTTTCTATCAGGTTCAGTGTATTTGGATTTATGTTGAGGTCTTTGATCCACTTCAACATATGTTGTTGCAGAGGGATAGATATGGACCTATTTACATTCTTCTATATGTAAATATCCAGTTTGACCAACACCATGTGTTGAAGATGCTATTTTTTCCATTGTACATTTCTGCCTTCTTTATCAAAAAATCAGGTATCAGTAGGTGCGTGGATTTATATCTCAGTTTTCAATTTGATTCCATTGATCAGTCTGTCTGTTTCAATCCCGATAGTATGGAGTTTTTATTATTATAGGTCTGTAATACAATTGAAATAGAGGATGGTAATGCCTCCAACAGTTCTTTTATTGTTCAGGATTGTTTTAGCTATCCCGACTACCTTGTTTTTTGTTTGTTTTTTTTCTATATGAATTTGAGTATTGATCTTCCAAGGTCTATAAAGAATAGTGATGGAGTTTTGATGATGATTTCATTGAATATATAGATTACTTTTGGTATGATGGACATTTTTGCTATGTTAATCCTACAGATCCATGAGCATGGGAGATCCTTCCATCTTCTGTTATATTCTTCAATTTACTTCTTCAAAGACTTGAAGTTTTGGTTCTCAAAGTCACTTGCTTGGTTAGCATTACCTGAAGGTATTCTGTATTACTTGAGGCTATCATGAAAGGTGTTGTTTCTCTGATTTCTTTCTCAGTTCATTTGTCATTTATATATGTGAAGGCTACTGATATTTTTAAAATCTTGTATCCAATCACTTCATTGAAAGTATTTATAAGCTGTAGGAGTTCCAAGGTAGAATTTTTAGGGTCACTTATGTGTACTATTATATCATTTGCAAATAACAATACTTTAACTTCAACTTTTCATTTTGTGTATCCATTTTATCTGTTTCTGTTTTCATCTTGCTCAGGTTGAAACTTTGAGTACTATATTGAATAGATATGGGGAGAGTAGACTACCTTATTCTTGTTTTAGTGGAAATGCTTTGAGTTTTATTTTGATGCTACAAATAGACTTTTTCCAAACTTTATTCATTATGTTGAGGTATCTCCCTTGTATCCTCAGTCTCTCTGTGCTTGATGCTGAGGGTTGGTTCTTAGATGCAGCAAAAGGATGGCTCCTGTTTTTGTATTCATTTTGCTAGTCTGAGTCTTTTTGTTGGGGGAATAGAGACCATTGATGATGAGCAATACCATTTATTGTTGATTAATCCTGTTTTGTTGCTTTGATGAATGCTTGAGTGTAAAATCAGGTGTGTGTGTGTGTGTGTGTGTGTGTGTGTGCGCGCGCGCGCGTGCGTGTATGTGTGTGTCCCTTCTTTTGATTTTCTGGTATGAGTTTTTTTCTGTTTCCATGGGTATAGTCAACCTCCTTGTGCTAAGGTTTTCCTTCTAGTTCCTTCTGGAAGACTGAGTTTGTAGATAGATATTGTTTAAATTTGACTTTGTCATGGAATATGTTATTTTCTCCATCTATAGTGATAGAAAGCTTTGCTGGCTATAGTAGTCTGGCCTAGTATCTGTGGTCTTTTAGAGTCTGCAGCGCATCTGTCAAGGTCCTTTTGACTTCCAGAAGTGAGGTATAATTATAATAGATATGCCTTTATATGATGTTTTGTCTTTTTTCTTTGCAGCTTTTAATATTTGTTCTTTGTTTTTTATGTTGTATTTGGATTATTATATGGAGTGGAGATTGTCTTTTCTGAGCCAATCTACTTGGTGTTCTGTATGCTTCTTGTAGCTTTATAGGCATCTCCTTCTTTAGGTTAGGTAAATTTTTTTTCTGTGAATTTGTTGAAAATATTTTCTGGGCCTTTGAGCTAGGATTCTTCTTCATCTATTCCTATTATTCTTAGGTTTGGTATTTTTTCAGTGCTTCAGAGTTCCTGGATGTTTTGTGTCAGAATTTTTATTTAGATTTAACATTTTTTAAATATTTCATTGTATCCATCTCTTCTATTGTATCCTCAATACCTGAGTTTCTTTCTTCCACTTTTTGTGTTCTGTTGGTGAAGTTTGCCTCTGTAGTTCCTGATTTAGTTCCTAAAATTATCTTTTCCAGTATTTCCTGTTTGTATGTGTGTTTTTTTAATTGCTTCTATTTCTATTTTTAGGTCTTTAACAGTTTTATTCATTTTCTTCACCTGTTTGTTTGTTTCTTGTCTTTCTTTAGGGTATTTCTTCTTTTCCTCCATTTTTTTTTGTGCTTTCCTGGCTTTCTTTAAGGGATTTGTTCATTTCCTTCAATTGTTTCTTTGTGATTTCCTGGATTTCCTCTTTAAGGATCTCTATCATCTTCATATGGTTGGTTGTAAGGGTTTACTGTTAAAAAAAAAAACTTTCTTCTTTACTACAGGAACTGAAATACTCTTCTATTTTCATACAAAGACTGAAGCTTCAAGTCACTTTCCATTAATCTATTTATTGCCCATATTTTATTTTAGTTTATTATTTAGTTTTCCCAGATTTTATGAAACTTCAATTCTTCCATCTTAGGAATAGACTTCTTTGTTCACTTTTATGTCTTCTTTAAATTTATTGAGAATATGTATTCCTTATCTTTGCTTTCTCTGATACATGGGCAGTGACCACTGAGGGCTTTTAGAAATTTCCCCAAGAAATAATATGTTAATAAAAATTCTGTGTATGGTATGGTTTAGGCAGTATTAAATTCACCTGGTAGTACCATTTTCTAGTCCAAATTGGTCATCTATTTTATATAACTAGTCTGCCATTATCTGTATTTCTATAAGAGTAATCACTCTCATTTTAATAATTTAAGAATGTCATTATCATATTCATTAAAACAATGTCCTTTTGTCCAGGCACATTTTTCTTAGCTAGAAAGTGTGGTTTTGGCCTCCTTTGCAATATGTATGACAACTTGGCTATATCCTGATCCACTGAGTGACAGTAAAATTAATTTAACCTTTTCTTCATCCCCTACTTCCAAATTATGGCAACAAAGGGAACAAAAGTTTCTTTGGACCCAAGGGAAGCCTTATGTCCACAATGGTAAGGTTTCCTTGCTAGCATCATGCTCTAAGTGGGTACAAGTCATGCTAGTGTAGTTGCTTACCTAATGCAGAAACCAAGAGAGGAAGAAAAATTATGAGATAGTTTATAGGATCACCTTCCTGTTATTTTTAGTTTCATTTTTGCCAAACAAGAATAGTTCATGCTAACAGGTATTCCTTTCCCATGTAGAGACTTCATCTATAACCTGATGTCCATGAATATAGCTAGAGAGCTAAGTGAAGCCATTGTTGACAGAATCGGAGTTCAGAGGAAGACACTTGGAATGGAAATGTGATTGATAGCAGCAGAAATTTTATTTCAGAGAACAAAGCACTCTGCTAAGACTGGCCTTACACAGAGTCTTAGGAGCTATAAGAGGGCCATTCTCTGGACCATGTGTATTGAAGGCGAACAGAGAAAGTGTTCAGAAAACATAACAACATGCAGTACATGATGGAAGCCAAAAGGTCAAGCTTACAGGCTAGAGGTCTTAGTCCTTTTGGCAACCAAGCCCTTTGCCAGGAAGAAATATAGTTTGTTCAATAGCAATCATCATCTATAGAGTGAATATAAACAAGGATAAGGACAGAGAAAGAAAGAAACAGAAGAAACAAACAATGAACAGAAAGGAAAAACAGGCACAAGATGCTGTTGGAGGGAAATCCACTTTTTTCTTATTTATGTTACTCATCACCATGGTAACCACACCCCCTTTCTGAATGTTGGCCAGGGAAATCCTAGAGACTCTCAAAACAATGTAGGCTACTGATTTTGACCATAATTACCTCCAAATAGTTGAGGGTAAATTCCTGTTGCTGAGCTTACCACACATTTTGGACACAAGACTCGGAAGATTTGAGCTCAAATTGAGCCTAAAGCTTCTTCCCTGACTTCTAACTGTCATGGTACCAGACAGTGATATGCAAACTCCTAAGGGAGGAGACCAACCAACAATTCTACCCAGCTGTGAAGCATATGAACCACACAGTGACCATCATGACCAGATGTGCCTAAGGAGCAATAGTAGCTCTTGTATCTTGGCAATAACCAACAGCTACATAACCGGGATCAAGGCCCTGCTTAACAGTAGGGATATCGTGGCCTGCTACTAGCATGATTTGATTCTAATACTTGGTTACTGCCTAGAATTAAGAAAGAAGAATATTCCAGATTTCCCTTCTTAGTGTTGTATGAAAGTTATCCTGATAAATATTAAAGGAAGAAATATATTTCCTGAAGGGCTTGACCTACTTAAATGTACTTCTGACAATTAATTCTGTTCTTCGGTGGAAATAGAATTCTCAGTTGTGCATCTGGAATAAGAAAACAGGCAATAGTATTCCTCAACAATAATACATGCCTCATTACCACACTAAAGGTCTCCAATGTCACCACATCATTCTAAAGAATGAGGGTGTAGACTTCAACTGCAAACAAAACAATTTCTACCTGAATTATAGGCTTCTCTTGCCCTCCATCCCCACTCAGCCTCTCTGAAAGCATCTGCTGTCGAAAGAGCTTGCCAAAATGTCACTGCCAGATTTTGCTGGACATGGGCTCTGATCATTTCCAAATGACAGAAAATCAGCTGGGGGATTTAGGCTTTAAGTAATCATTAACCGTGGGCCATGCATTGACTGGGGGAAAAATATAATATTCTTAATCTGCCTGATCTGAAAGGTCAAGCTGTGCCACATGCTGCTGTTGCTACCAAGGATTTGCTCCGAGACACAACGGCTACAACAATGAGACAGCTTTGCCCTTAAAGATACCACACTCCTTTTCCAGGAGTGAGAAGGAGAAGCACCCCTACAAATATGTTCTGCACTAAGATTATGGCATCAACTGTCCTTTTTTTCATGTGACTGAGAACCATGAACAGAGAGTCAAACATTAACTTTGTGATGTTAATAAAAGAAAGAAAAATAAAAAAGAAACAGGAAAAGATTGCTCCAGTAGAGAAGACAAGATTTTAAATCTCTCCTAATCAAATGTCTACTTTTAAGAGCAATTCTTACTACGGAAAACTATTTTCCAAATATCTCCCACTATGCTGTCCAATATGTGCAAAAAAGACTTACTCAGAAATGATTATTTGCTTATAATTACTATTTCGGTCATTATTGCTGCCAAAGTATTTAAGTATCTATGTGTCTAGTTGCTTGTTTTATCACTAAGGATGTAATGAATGAGTATTTCTGATTTGTAGTAAGGCACTTAGAAGCTACCGCTGCTGCCTAATAAATAATAAACTGAACAAATTGAAAGATCAATAATTCATCTTAGATTTAGCAGCGAAGTGAAGGTACAAGGAAAACTGAAAAACTGGAAGGCTTGTAATTAGATGTAGAGAATCACAGCTCCTCAATAAAGAAAGCCAGGAGCAGGTATTTCCACAGAAGCTAGAATAATCACACTCTGGTATTTACCCAAATGAGTTGTCATTTATGTCCCTGCAAGAACCTGCACATGGATTATTCACAACTGCCAAAATCTGACAGCAAATCAGAGTTTCTTCAGAATGTGAGCGGATAACTACATTTGGGTGCATGCAGACAATGGAACTTTATTTAGTTCCATTGGAAGGGAAGATGATAAAAACCCCTGAAAAGAAACCTAAATGAGAAAGCTAACTTGACAAGGCTGGCTATAGGGCAATGCCAACTGTGTGAGTTTCTAGGACAGACAAAACTATAGAAATGACACAGAGACTGCTGGTTGTCAGGCATTAGGAAGAAGGGACGGAGCACACTGGCTTTTAGGGGAGTGGAACTGTATTTCATCTGTTTGTTATAATTCTCATCGCTGTGACCAAATTCCCAGCATGATCAACTTAAGAAAGGAAAGGTTTGTTTTTGGCTCATGGCTCAAGGAGACATGCCTGGTCTATTACAGTAGCGAGAGCATGGCAGTCAGGTGTCTTATCACATTTCATCCCTAGTCAGAAACAAGAGAGAGCGAATGAGAGGAGAACAAGTGAGAGCGAGAAAGAGGCAGACAGAGAAGTTGTGGTACCCACATCACTTCCTGTTTTTAATTCAATCTGTGATCCCAGGTCATAGGAATCCTCAGGATGGATGTTCAATCCTTAGTTAAGCTTCTCTCTCAGATGTGCCCAGAACTGTGTTTCCTAGGTAGTTCCGAATTCAACAAGTTGTCAATTAACGCTGACTATCGCAAGCTGGATTCTTATCAATTTGTCACTTAAACACATCACTTCTAAGCAATAGCATCCCACCTCTCCTCCTCTAAGGCACGTGGCAGGCCCATCTCACAATGCAAAATTCATTTAGTCAACCAGTAGGCATCCTCAGAGTCCAGAGCTCCAGCAGTAATAGAACGTTTCATATCCATGTTGCTTTTTTGAAACCCGAGGCATATTTGAGCTCTAATTCCTCTAAAAATGTTAACAGTTCAAGTACACAATGCACAGAATTAAAAATAAAAAATCTGTTCTAAAATCAAGGAATTGACATAGCCAGAAAAGACCAGACCAAAGCAAGGCCAAGATTCAGCAAAGAAAATGCAACGTTCTTCAGTTTTATGTCACATCACTTGGGGGTTCTTGTTGACATTAGCTGTGCTACAACATCCTTGGGCAGCCCTTTCCTCCAGGTATGCTGTGTCAACATATGTAATCTCTTTCTTGGGTGAGCTCCACCTTGTGTCTGCAGCCTTCCTTGGCAGATTTCCCGGGTGGTCATGATATCTTCAGTATACTGGAGGCTTCATTGAAACTTATGCTCTACCTTCACAGCTTCATACAATGGCCTTCCAGGACCTCCATGCAGGAAACACTGGACTGCCACATAGTACGTGGCTTCAGTGGCTTTTGGGGACTTTGATGCAGGCTGTTGTGACCTTGTGTATTTTGCATGCCTGCAAAGTCAAAGCCAATCTCTGAAGCCTACTGATTCTGGCTCCTTTCACTGTAACTGCAGTAGCCACTGTCTACCTTGGTTGGTAGGCCAGGGAAAACACATCTCTACATGGTTATTTTTGTTCTTTTGTTTCATCAGCATATTCCTTCTGAAGTATTCCAAATTCAGATGCTCTTCTTTGGAATGAATTTAACTTGCAAAAATTGGAAATTTCAATTGATTAGGTCTTGTCCTAGGGCATTTTTCCTGCTGTCTCACTGAAGGGTATGAGGGATTTCTTTAATGCAACAAATCTTCACAACAATCACAACTGCTTTCTGTTCACCCACTTTGTCTTTGCTTTTAAACTTGATCACCTTCCTTCCTTCACTAGCTACACAGTTTTCATATCTTTCCACTCTTTCCTGCTGCAGAGCAGACTAAGATTAATGAGCAGTACCTATGCCCCACAGCCTGGATAGTACTCTGGCTTGAAATTTCTTCCACCAGATAATTTAGGAAATTACTTTTTAATTGAACATCACTCAGATTTTCAAGATATTGATAAAATACTGACATTTAAAACTGTTCCTTGTCATTTTAGTTCAGTCCCCGAAAGATTATTCATTTCCCTTTAAAAACTTTTGCCATTACTGTTTCCGTTTCTCTCAGCATTCTGGTCCTCCAAATACTTGCCATAAGGATTCACTAACTTCTGTCTAAAGCAGTCTTATAATTTCCTAGACCTTACCTTCTTCCATTCCTTGCACTAATCAATTCCAAAAGCCTATGAATTACCAGGTTTCTTACAAGAATGGTACTCTCTCTCCCTCAATATCAATTTTCTGTATTACTTTTCTCATTATTGTAACCAAATATCCTTGAAGAACAATTTAAGAAAGGAAGAGTTTATCTGGTTCATGGCTTAAGAAGAATATAATTCATCATGGTATGGTGAGCATTGTGGTGAAGTGTCTGGTCATCTGTATTGACTGCCAGGGAAGAGAGAGAATGCTGTATTGTTTATTTCTCCATTTCATTCATTCTAGACAACCCAGCCTATGTCATGGTGCTACTGACATTCACAATGGTTCTTTCTTCATTAGTTAGGCATCCCTGGAAGAACCATGAAATGTACTTTCTGAGTGATTCCTAAACCAATAAAATTAAGAATAAAGATCAATTAATAGAGCATTATGCTAGTGAACATATTAGATAATTGCACATTTGTCAAATCTATAGAAAATGCCATACAAACAGTGAATTTAGATATTTACTAGCATTTAGAGAAATAATCATGCATCATTGTGACTCCACTAATTGTAACAAACATACCACTTTGAATAGAACGCCCATTGTGAGGGATGTTGTATGGGGATGTTGTAGCAAAGTCAACAGGAACATTTTGCTTTTCCTTTAATTTGCTATGAATCAAAAACCGTTCTAAAAATGAAGTTTATTAATTAAAGTAATGTGAGTCTTTCACTGTTGCTGAAGTGTCCATTTGCAGATTGATTACAAAAGATGCCTGTTATCAGTCTCCACCTGTTTTGATGAATGTTTCTGCTTAGAAACCAGCTGGAAATTCCAAAGCAAGAAACAAAGCACCCGGGGGCATCTCAGTGCTGCTCAATCAGTTGAAAACAAAAGAAACATATTCACCAGAGGTAGCCACAGGATGTGCCTATTTTCAAGTATATAAAATTGTGGGAGCAAAACCAGCATGGTGTCGTCTTCCAGTCACAGTTACAAACACCAGTCAGAAGAACTGAAGTGAGGTTGTGGCTGATCCCCCCACAGCAGGACTTCTGAACATCTGAAGATGACAAGTCCACAGCCCAGTAGCGTTCCCCTCTTAGTTGCATACTTTCCTGTTGCTCTCTTGAGTTCTTCAATCGCTTCATTACTGAATTCGTGTTTTGTTGGTGATAGGATAACAGAACCTTTGCATAAATGGAAGAAGCAAGCGCATTACACAAATGGGTTGTTTTTTGGCATGCTTTGTTTGCATACGGCATTCACATGGTCCATGAGAATGCCAGTGGACACAGTGTATAAGTTCAGAGAGGCACAAAGTGATAAGGAGATGAGTTGCGTCTAAGACTGGTGGTCACAGTTTCTATGTGATGGAGAATTTGTTTGGAATAGGAAAAGTAAGACTGTTTTAAGAAATGTGATGGCCAGTTTTCTTTGCTTTATGCCAGCCTACAAACCACAATCCCAGAGAACTTAGACAAAAATAAGGACACTAAGAGAGACTTACATAGATCTAATCTACATGGGAAGTAGAAAAGGACAAGATCTCCTGAGTAAATTGGGAGCATGGGGACCTCGGGGGAGGGGTGAAGGAGGAGGGGAGAGGCAGGGAGGGGAGCAGAGAAAAATTTGAGCTCAATAAAAATCAATAAAAATAATAATAATAAAGAAATGTGATGGCCAAGAATCTGTATCATATTCTTACTCCTATTACTTCCCAGCACTAGCCAAATAGTCGCAAGAAATACTCCTTTTTCCAAACAATTGGCTTCACACTGTAACGCGCTGTTTGCAAAAATAATCTTAAATGTTATACCTTTTAGTATGATAAGGTAAACTAAATTAAATAATTTAAGCCAAAAAAGATTGCATAGATAGAAAAGGAGATAGAGGGCCGTGAGGAGTTTCCTTTCCATTCTTGAGTCTTCACTTACCGCCCTTAAGCAGAGTGCAGAGTTTTGACAAAACTCATGTATATCTAGAATTGAAACTAAGGCACTTGAATTAATACTATTCAGTATTTTATGCAGAAAGAAATACAGATACACTTATGAACTAAGAAGTATAAATTTTACCATTCTGTTATCACACATAGAAGTTAAATTTGCTAATATTTCCATTTAAAATGGTCTAATGTACAATAGAAAGAAAAATATTTAAATTAGTGCTAATAATGTATTTAAATTTTATTTACTTAGAATGACATTAACAAAAATGCCATGGAGAAGGAAAACATCTATGATTAGTACTTTTAATTGGTGTCACTGCTCTTTGAATAAGGGGTATCACATTTTAATGTTTCACTAAGCTTAGCAAGTCATGTAGCTGCCTTGAGTTACATCTTTACTATATTTGTTACTGAGAGTAACTGCTGAATCTCTTTGGACCTCAGATTTATTCTCAACAAATGAAACAGAAGCAATGCCTCCGTCATAACATCTCTACAAAGATCAAAAACTTAGACTACTGGCTTACTGACTCCTATAGCCAAGACAATAGCAATCAATGTTAATGTACACTGTGGAAAGAGAGACAGAGAGAGACAGATAGACAGACACAGAGCGACAGAGACAGAGAGACACACAGGGTGGGTGAGACAAAGAGAAAGAGTCAGGCAGAGAGGGGGAAGGGAGAGAGATTATCTGGTTCATGGTTTAAAGGGAATATAACAGCTATAAGTCCTCATGGCATGGTGAGCATTGTGTTGATGTACCTGGTCATATTGTATTCACTGTTAGGAAAGACAGAAGAAGGATGTATTGTTTATTTCTCTATTTTATTCATTCCGGACACTCAGTCCACGGTGCTACTCACATTCACAATAATTCTTTCTTTCTTAGATAAATTTCCTTGGAAAAACCATCAGATGTACCTTCTGGGTGATTCCTAAACCAATAAAGTTAACAATTAAAATTAATTAACCTAGCATTGTATTATGATAGTGAATATATCATTACACATTTGCCAAATCTATAGAAAACATAATACAAAGAGTGATTCTAGATTGTTCTTACAATTTAGTCTATTACAATTACATATATCAGACATAAAAACATATGAATGACAATAGCTCCTCTCTGTGTTCCAGCAGTGGGGAGGGGGCTGGAATTCATAGGAGCCAACCAGAAGCTGCCAACCCTAGCTTCTAGCTTCATTATTTCTCTAGAGCCCTCTCCTTCCTTTTGTCTGGTCAGCCTACTTAAACCATAGCCAACTCCATGTCCTTTTGTTTCTTATTACAAGGGTTTTTGACTTTGCTGTTTTAACACTAACATTTTTGCACTAATTTTAAGTTCATATATTTGCTTTTGCTCTAACTGTCCAATTCCTAACCTTTTCCAATTGTGAATCATGTATCGTGTGATCATTTTAACTGAAGGTGAAGGGACTTCTGAAAGGCACAACTCTTCTGTGTGTGCGTTGTCAGTCACTTTACACGGTTTTTCATTTTCACAGAAGGTGTCAGGTAGGCATGGGACTTTATGTTTCTGTATGAATGGCAGCTTTATACTATGCTGTAGCCTTGTCATTTCTGTTTTATCATAGCCAAATAACAATAGTACTGAAGCTGTAACTTGGTGCTTCAGTCCTTGTCTAACACAACATCAATTCTATTCCTGGAAAGTTGATTTGATGATTGAAAACCTAGAGGACTAAGGAGGCATGCCCATGGGCATGTCTATGAAGGCTCCTCCAAAGAGAACTAGGTGATGAGGAAACTCACCCTGAATATAGGTGACACAATCCTGTGGGCTAGGGCCTCAGACTAAAAGGCAAGAGAAAAACCAAGACTGTGAGCTGAGTGCCAGATTAATTTCCCTTTCTCTCTCTGCTTTCTGCTGTAGACAGAACGTGATGAACCATCTCATGCCATTTATTCTCACCCATGATGGGTTGTGTTCAATCAAACTATAAACAAAAATAAATATTTTCTCCCTTAAGAAGTTGTTTTTAATCTTGGGTATTTGGTAAAATTAATTAGAAAACTAATGGGTAAATTCCACAACACTGAAACAAACAAACAAGAGCAGTGTCCCGGATAAAAACAGGTACTTTATAGGTGCTAGACCTTCACATAGTCAAGGAAATTGCATATGTGTTACTGGAAAATATTTTGTTATTTGTCTATAGCTTGAGATCATAAACAGACAATGGATAAAATGAGAAAAGTTCATAATGCAGTATCAGTGAGTTTGCTGAGAACTCAGGGAAGAATAACAAGGGATAAATAATTGGAAAGCCAAGAAGGGAAGTCAACAGTGGTGCAAAGATGATGGACTCACAGGTTTTATTGTTTAAACTCCCTCACCTCTTCCTGATGCTCTGTCAACCTGACCTTACAAACCATGTTTATAAGAATCATTCGGTTTCCACTGGCAGAACAGGATGGTGCGTGTAGAAATGGCATCATATGTTCCTAAATAGTAACACAGTCTTTTTGTAAAGCTCATGCACTAGTCAACATCTTCCTTTGTAGAGAATGAGACATAACTCATTAGAACATGCAAGCTATTGTCTGTAACAAAACTGCATTCCTTTGGATGCTACCAATGAGCAAAGTGCATTTGTCAACTGGGATTTTTTGAAAAATATATGCTATATGCCAACATGAGAATTAATTCTGAGCATAAAGCACTCTCTAAACTGGAGGTATACCTGAACACTATTTCTTCAGTACAGCTGTTATGGTTTTAGAATACCAAACTAGTGGGAAAACACAACAGTTGCGTTCTTCCTGCCTACAGCCTTTTATATCTGAGTTCTCAAAAGGGGGCAAAGCCTTAGTTAGGATACCAAGGCACTTTCTACGTATAGATGAAGGATTTTAATGTGTGTGCTAGAAAATTTCAATTAAATACATCATAAAATGAAGTAAGCCAACATAGTTTTCCTAGCACTGTTTATTCCACTCAGTGGGTCAAACAAATGGTATCCCAGTATCCCAACTGTCTTAAGGCATAGCTTCTGAATTGCTCAAGTCCCTTCTCTTTTAAGTAGCTCCGCGTTCATTCAGTCAAATTCAAGTTGGTATTCAGGGCCATGTGACTTAGAAAGACAAAGTATGTAATAGTTCCCCGTGTCAGAGAAAGTGACTAACACATTAAGGAAGATTTGCAATATTGCTCATAAGTGTGCTACTACCAAAATATCTTGATGTTTTTGAGAACCCTGACTTTATCTCATCTTTATACGCTTGATATTAATTACCCAATAATTATTTCTGTGTTATAATTGAGTAAGCATTTAGTTTGTAAGTAAATTAACAAGATTTACATTCAAGCTCCACCTTTTATCAGACCATCTTATTCTGAATATGTGGCATAAGTCTAGGAATATAATTTAATCACTTCACCAACTGATGGAAACAGAAGCAGAGACCCACAGTGAAAAGTAGGCAGATCTTGGGGAATCCTGACGAAGAGGGGAGGAAGGATTGTAGGACCCAGTGGTGTCAAAAGTGCCACAAGAAGCCCACAGAACCAACTAACTTGGGCTCACAGGGGCTCACAGAGATGGAACCAAAATCAGGAAGTCTGCATGGGACTGACCTTGGCCCTCTTCATATATGTTACAGTTGTGTAACTTGGCCTTCATGTGAGACTCCTAACAGTGAGAGCAGGGTTACCTCTGACTCTGTTGCCTGCTATTAGTACCCATTCCTCCTGCTGGATTACCTCGTCGAACCTTAATAAAAGAGGAGGGGCCAGGCCTCACGGCAACTTAATAGACCATGGCTGGTTGATATCCATGGGAGGCCCACCTGTATCTGAAGAAAACAGTAGAGGAGGAGTGGATGGAGTGAGGATGGGGGTAGGGGTTGGAGGAAGAACTGGGAAGATGGGAGGAGGGGAATCTATGAGATGTAAAAACAAAACATAGATAAGTAATAACAGCAAAATAATTTAATCTACTTATATTCTATTTTAACTTCTGTGAAATCAAGATAATATTGCAGACTTTTAAATATTATAAATGGATAAAAATTATTAATTCATATAATTTCTTTAGAAAAAGACTGCCAATATCATTTGTCAAATTTATTTTTATTGGTTTATGATTGTTAATATAAAAAGTCAAAAAGATAATTTTTCACATTTTAATAGGTAAGATATTCACATATAGAGATATTTAACTGATATATAATTTGATGGGTTATGTGTCATGTTCTACAAAAGTAGTAAATAGTACAGAACCTTTGCCCACGGATGTAAACTGAGTCTTGAATTAAGGGCGGTGTCCAGAAAAAAAGAAGACAGTTTTTAGAATGCAATGTGGTAGGAACATAGAAAGTTAGGGATTGTCAAGGAACTACGGAGACACCAACTTGATGAGAGTTTGTGTGCTTCGTATTGTCAGAACATAAAGTAGAAGCAATCAGTGGGGGTCAAGAATATCGAAAAGCACCTTAAATTAAAAGGCCTTAAAGACTTACCACGTGGCAATTGTGAAAATAGTTGCACATGGACAGTTGTATAATATTGATTTTGTACAACATTCAATTTGACTGTGGAAAGAGTATAGTAGGCGTGCTAGGCAGGAGAGCCTAGGAGAAGAATGATGGACAGATTGAAGAAGAGGTTCTGCAAATTAACATTAACACATACATTTGAACTCAGAGACATCATTTTCTAATACAGAGCATGCAGTTAGTGGAACAGCTTATTATACAGAAACATCACTCTGATTTCCATCCTGATAACTATTCCTACCCCCCCCCTTTTCAAGTCGTAAGGTTCAGGCAAAAACCAGGATGGAATAGTTATCTGCACTTTCCTCAATAATGAAAAGAATCTGTGGCACATTTACACAATGGAGTACTACACAGCAGAAAAAAAAAATAATGACATCTTGAAATTTGCAGGCAAATGGATGGAGCTAGAAAACATCATTTTGAGTGTGGTAACCAGACCCAGAAAGACAATTATCATACGTACTCACTCATAAGTGGTTTTTAAACACAAAGCAAAGAAAACCAGCCCACAAATCACAATCCCAGAGAACCTAGACAACAACGAGGACCCTAAGAGAGACATACATGGATCTAATCTACATGAGAAGTAGAAAAAGACAAGATTTACTGAGTAAATGGGAGCATGGGGGCCATGGGAGAGCATTGAAGGGGGAGGGGAGAGGCAGGGAGGGAAGCAGAGAAAAATGTAGAGCTCAATTAAAAAAAATAAACAAAAAAGGAAAAGAATCTTGTGAGACAGTCTTGGGACCTTCTTCGAGGTGAAAACCTGCAAACCAAAGAGAATTGAATGCCATGAGAAAACCCCTAACAGGAATTTTATCAATCACAGTAAAAAGTCCTCTGAAGAATGGAGACAACACAGAAGGATGCTTGCCTGAGGGATGGGAAGATTACTTATTTGGAGTCCTGAAAAAGTCAGAGTTCTTGGATTTTTGGCCTATTGGACCTGACATAATTAATGTAAATGAAATGGATTCCTAGGGCATCCATCACAAATTGCCAAGATCTAGGTATTTATACAAGTGAAGTCTATGACGTGGCAGTTTTGAGCACTAGATGTCTGAGATTGAGCTGTAGGCAGGGCAGCCTCCTCTTGAGATCTCCAGAGGACAATCTATCTCACATTTCTCTCCCGGCTTCTGGTAGCTTGGTGGGAGTGTTTGCTGTTTCTTGGCTTCAAGTTACATTACACCAAGCTTCGTCTTTAACCTCACATGGTATTTGTGTTCTCCTTGGGTCTGTGTCCAAATTTCACTTAAATTAGGGTTACAGTAATTATGGGTTATTTGATCCTTATTAGACAATGGATGACCTTATCTTAATTTGGTCATCTACAAACATTCCATTTTGAAACCAGTTTTCATTCATAGGTGCTGAGGGTTAGGGATTCACATCTGTTGGTGAACATATTCAACACTTAACTTCATCCTGTTGCATTCCATGTTATAACACACAAAACAGCCAATTCTGAAATTCTGAAGCTTTCAAAGTAATATATACATACAGACGTCACATCTAGTTTCCATCCTCAGAAAATTATTCTTTCATTTAACCTTATTAGTATCTTTTCCAATTGAGTGTTATCACTTACATATCATTTCTAAGGAGAAGACACAGAAAACAGTCAGGGTAGAGGACTGACCATGGGACCACAGCATGCATGGAAAGCCAGTGATTTTACAGGGTTAAAAGAAGATTTCACAGGGTGTGAAGATGGCATTTTTTGTAAGGTCAGACATACACAATGCCAACCACTTGAGTTATACCGCTTTCAGTGCCAAAGATTGCTATGAATTATATGCTGTTGTGTCTAACCACAAAGAACAAAATGGCTCCTTTTGCATCCCTGTGTGCACATTCTTGAATACCCTCACAGTTGTTACAGATAAAAGACACAACATTACAACTGACTGTGCTCCACGATAGCATGTGGTAATAGGAAGCTCAGTTGATCAGTTTTCAGAAGCCAAAAATGACCAGCACGGAAAAATAGTTTTCCAGGGTTATTATCTAAGCAATCTAAGTGATTATATGTGAACTACAGTGCACTGAGAATAATAGCCATTCCTCGACTCAGAGCTTGCATAATAGGTTATTGGTGGCTTTTTCTGCACTATCTAGTCAAGAAAGTGTCCCATGCTCTCTTTAACGAGTTACCTCCATGACTAAACATTAAATAAACATATCTTAGCATTTTTACAACAAAAGATTTGAGGGAATAAATTCAAATCCTGTGAAAGAACTAGATTGGTATGGTATACATGCGTGAGTAATAGTTTCTTTGGTGAGTGTTATTGGATAACCGCTACTGCTCCATTTCGGTCAATGTCAGAAGAGACTCATTAATAAGTCAGTGAGCACAAACATCTAGTCTACCACAGAATTCTTACACCACAGGTGGAGCAGGAAGGCTATGAGCTCCAGTGCCACGTCAGTCCTGGATATGAATCCTGGTTCACTGAACAGTAAATCTGAACATTAAATCGGAGAGCTACACTCTGTTTGAAAGTTAAGAAAGTACTTCCTTCAGAACATCAGACAAAATACTGTAAGATGGGCCATGCTAGAACAGTGAAGACCATGAGCAAACATTTCACAAATGGAAATTGCTATTCTATGAAAAAGAATGTGTATATGCTACTTAACTGTTTTTATTTTTCTGTTATGTTTGACCAAACAATGTTTTTAGAAAAACACTTTTTAAGGCACACACTATACTGAATTGGTAGAATTTTGGGTATTTCTTCAGTGATCTTATATCTATTATTATATTTAGGTACTGAAAGAAATTGTCACTGCTTTGAATGAATTTCATATCAGTAGCTTTTGTGGTTTTTAGGCTACAGATTTTTAAGCAAGGTTACCCAAAAACATATTCTGCAAATTTATGTACAAGTTATTAAGATCTGACAGGACAGAGGGTCACAGAAGTGTCAGAAGTTGGAGAGGGAAGGAAAAGCTAAGAAGACTGCTCTGTCAGGGCAAATCTCAGACCCGGGGCATTATAGGCAGGTAGTTTAGGAAAGCTTTGGAACACATGCTGGGCTTCAAAACAGTCCCCACCTAAGAAAAAGGAGATAACTTTTTGACCTGTCACTCATTGGCTAAGGCAGCAGGCAGCAGTTGTAAGGGATGTAAGAAAATCTGAACATAATATTAGGTTGTTCAGTGAAAACATAGTTCTCACAATGCAGCAGAGTGTGAGAGATTGTGTTCCCCAGGAAGAGCACAATTTGTTATCCAACACCAAATAGCCAGTCCAGCAAACATACACAGGTAACATTACATAGACTATCAGGTTATATTTAGGAATATATATATATATACATAAATACATAATATATTTATACATACTTATATGCATGGGTGTAACAACCATCAAACGTAAAAGGGGCTGTGAATTTGAAAGAGAGAAAGGAGGAGTATCTGGGATGTCTTGGAGGGAGGAAAGGGGAGGGATAAATGATGTAATTATATAATAATCTCCCAAAATTAAAAAAGTTAAAATACACAGCAGAAAACCTTACCTATATTTGTGTTACATACACAATTAAGTGATTCCAAGGGAATACACACACACACACGCACACACACACACACACACACACACACACACACACACACCACAGGCATCCACTTAGATTTTTGGTACATTTCCCAATATATTCCCCAGGATAGACTCTAAGACTGGACTTGATATATCAAAAATCATCTTAATTAAAATAATTAAGCCAAGCTGCATTCTAGGAAATTGTCCAGATTCATATCTTTATCAATAGTGTATGGAATCTTCATTATCTCAAAGTTGATCACGTAATATATTATCATTGCTGTCCATTTTGTAACTATGATTATTTGACAGTGTCTATTTTATATCTATTTTTTTCTGCTATGAATACACAGTAAAGCTTCTTTTCCTTTACTAAGACTTTAGTCCAAAAAGACAGAGACTGACTTACCAGTTTCTCTCATTATGTATATATGTGTCTGTGTGTCACACCTTCATAATTGCCTTCATGGTCTATTTCAATTTGCTTTACAATTATAGTCTTAAACTTTTTCCAAATTATTGTGACTCTGTTTCTTTTTTATATTACCATCTGCTGAGTCTATGATTGTCATAGTAATGATACATTAATGGCAAACAAATGTATACGAGAGGGCATTCATATCTGAGTTAGAATATCATTAATATAAAATAACTGTCTTTAATTGATAGTCACATACACATCTAATTGGAATATTGCTAAGGAATCTCTCATTGACTCTAATACTTAGAACACACCGCTGTTTCTATTTTTAGTAAGTCACACAAATACAACTAATGTTAGCATACAAGCTTGAGGGTTTAGCAATATTTTAAAAACAGCTGTCAGCCTCATGTGAAACACCTGGTAAGACGTGAATATGTTTGCCTCAATAGTTACAACATTAGTAAGCAAATTATTAGGTAGTATAATCTTTTGTCTAAAACTTTGTACTATGTTAAAGCAAAATAATCAAAAGTGGTCCATGGTTGAACTGAGGACCAATGTTTAGCTATTTTCTCTGTACTTGTTTCTTGAATTTGGGGGTAAGGTATTCATTAGAGGTGCAAAACAGGACCTTTGAATTAAATGGCTAAGGTTATTAGTTATTGGAACTGGGGTTTAGCCCAGCTATAAGAACTCTTTGACTCTCCATTTTTGCTTTTCTTTTTATACCTATCATGAGAAACTTAAATTACCTATTACTAAAGGCCTATCCAGCTTGGCCATACTCTCATAGTATGAAGCCAAAATAACATTACAATTTGGGAGGATGTAAGGCACCCATGAATAAAATTAAATATCTAAAGCAAAATCTAGACCACAATGACAAAAACAAACCAAATAAAATAGCTATAGCTTTAGGCTAGGCCAATTTTTAGTTAAAATATAGCTAAATATTTGCATTAAAGGGAGTGGGAAAGGAGGGTGTTCATATTCTTATTTGTGTTTCTCTAAAAAGGCATATCTGTTCTGACTGTGCACATAAATGACCTTTTTGTAAAGATGTCAACTGAGGTTGTCTGGATGGACCAGTTAAACGCTCTTAATTGTTCTGTTGTTTATATATTTCCATATGTTAAAACACCAGTAAAACATGCAATCTTTTTCCTGAGCAGCTTTCCTATTCAGATGAGAACAATAGAAACCTAAACTGACATGATTTATTCCAACATTTCAGTTAGAAACACCAAGAATCTAGGAGTCTTCTTAACCTCTCTGACCCCAGGAAGGTTCCTTAACTACCTCTACTCTCTAATTCAACAGCACTATTATTAGCAAAGAAGTAGGGGGTATCAGGGACCAGATTTTACAATACAATGAAACACCATTTGGCATTTTATCAATATATTTATTCAGATGGCATTACCAATACTTTTTTCCTACCTCATGGGTGAAAACAATTTTCTACATCATAGGTTTGTTTGATTCCCCACAGTGGTAAGACTGATTATCTTTTTTTTCTTGACTTCACTGACCAGGTAGTCTTTTCATCTTTATAACTTCTCTGATGTCATTCTTTCCCCATATTCACAGCACAGAGGAATAGCAGAAGCACTTGCTCAAACCTCCCTCCAGATCAGACACTGAAGGATGACTAGACATGATGGTTTGTGGAGAAAGGAAGAACTGTTATTACGTCTCAGTCAAAAGCCCACCATCCCATACACTCCTTTCAGGTCTGGAGACTACAAGCAGGAAAAATTTCTTAGTTAACGTTACCATTGTTATGATGAAACACCATGACCAAAGAGCAAGAGAGAGAGGAAAGGGTTTATTTGGCTTACACTTCTACATTGTAGTCCATCACTGAAGAAAGCTGGGAGAGGAGCTCAAACAGGGTAGGAACCTGGAGGCAGGAGTTGATGCAGAGGCCGTGGAGGGCTACTGCTTACTGACTTGCACAACATGGCTTGCTCAGCCTGCTTTCTCATAGAAGCAAAGATCACCAGCCCAGGGATGATACCACCTTCAATAGCCTGGGCCCTCCCCATGAATCACTATTAAGAAAATGCCTTACAGCCAGGTCTCATGGAGGTGTTTTCTCAATTGAAGGTCCCTTCTTTCAGATAACTCTAGTTTGTCAAGTTGACATAAAACTATGCAGCACAAAAAGCTTTTCCTTCGTTTATTTTTTTGTTTTGTTTTGTTTTCTAGTCAGCTTGGTCACCATCCAGATTTGCTGGTTAGGAGACAGAAATAGGAGGAGGGAGGACAGCCCTTGAGTCCGGCTACTGTTGGCCCAGACTGACAGTCCTTCACTTTGGAAATCAGTTCCAGTCTCCAGCTTTTTATTTGTTTCTCAGGCAGGAATCAGCCCTATCATGACCTTTTGGAGATACCAGTCCCCACCTGAGATGACTGAATCCCCCCTGCACTTCCTCCTGCTTCTCCCACTCCTCAGTACATGAGGAAAACAGCTCTGCCCTGACGTGATGGGGGTTCTCCCCAATAGCTGCTATGTGAAGAGAGAACAATTCATCTCTTCTGTGCCCTGGTTTCTTCTCAGAGAAATGATTGTTTTAGCCACTTTCTCTGTGTTGCATCTTCCAAGCAATACATCCCCTTGTGTTACGTCCCATCAAATGCCTGGTGTGACCTTAGTTTTCCTTATGGGATTGTAACTGATCCAAGAGTAAAGTCAAGTTCTTTGAGGACAGAGAGCTTCCGCATTTCCATCTGAAGTCAAGCGGCCATAGGGGAAACTGATTTCAAATCAAGAAAGCAGTTGGAAATTGAACACTGAAGCTCAGAAAGATGGTAAGAGTAGAAACATCAAGTGACTTGGTTCTTCCTTTCCTGTGTAGTCTCACAAATTTCAGATTAAAATAAACAGCTCCTCGTAGGCTTGGATTTCCCAATGTATCAGGCTGTGCCAATATCAAGACATATGTATTCTATCAATAATTATATTAATTAACTTTGGACAAAGGACAAGTTGAGAACCTGATTTACTTCTAAATGTCTTAAGTCGGGGTGCATTCGGAAAGTTTAAAATATTCAGAGAACCATTTTTGCGTGTCCAGCTGCCAGCTAAGCCAGAGATCCCATACGGCCCCCTAGGGCTTACAAGTTTCCAGGGCGGTGCAAGGGCAAATGCATCTGCTGTTTGGAGGAGCGCTGTAAAACTCTAGTGAGGATATTCAATGCTACAGCATCCCGAGCAGAAGGGCCTGGAGTGGATGAGCAGTTACCCATTATCCCTCCATAAGAGGCTCTCTTTTCATCTGTCGGTTGTCATAAAAGGAAATCTAAATACCACTGACAAGTTTTAGAGGGTTAGCTAACCCCTCCTTAGATCCTCAGCATGGAAGAACAAGAATGAGGCTGAAAAACAAAACACTCCAGAAAACGATATCATAGGTTTATCAAATCATCAAAAAACTTTCCACTATACTCAAGACTTCTATTCCTTTTCCATTGTCATCCAACTGAAGTGGCCATTGTAGCTGATGTGAGATAGTACTTTTGAAAAAGATACTGCCTTTCGGAAAGACCTATACATGCCTTTGTAAGGTGATAAGTTCAAGGGAAACCTAACTGAAACACTCCAATGATTTCAAGACGGGTTTAAATGTAGTAAAATAGGCATGAAAGCCTCTACTAAGTGCTCTCCAGGCAGACTACCTCAGCCTGATCTTCAGGGGTTTAAAGTAGAAAAAAATAACTTTTCCAAATGCAATAAAACATGAGGTAAGATCAAGAGACGAGTGTATAAAACCAGCCTGAGCATCATCTTAACGTGTATAATTTGTTAAAATGGCAAAAGAGCACTCTGTCAGCTCTAACAGGCTTTCTCACTTCTTGTCTTCACCGTGACCCTCACCTTCTCCCATCATTCTCCTCCATGGCTACAGAGTCATTTTTTTTTAACCTGGAGGTTTTCAAGGATTTTATTTTGTCATGAGAAAAAGCTGACAGTTTGCCTTCCAAATGCTGAGTTCCACGTTCTCTTCCATTGGTTTCACTTCTAAAATACTGACAGATTCTGTAGGAATCTCTAACATTCTGCCACAGACAGCATCTGTAGACAGGATTATACGGTGGATTAAATACAAGGTCTTGACTGTTAAAAAGTGTTTTCACTTTAGAGTCGATTGACCTTTTGAGTTTTAATTTTTAAATATTATGGGCTTTGAATATCTTTCTACTTTTTTAAAAATTTGTTCACAAACTAGAGAATAGTAACTTGAAGAACACCATCTTTATTCTGAACATAAGCTTGTCAGTGCCTGAATCTTTACACTTCAAAACTTCTGTGCTAAAACATAATCCTACTGTGGTACTATTAAGAATCTGGGAATTTTGGTAAGTGGGGATTTGGGAGGATGTCTTGGGTAAGACTTTAGAAAAAGTGACCTTAATGGGGCTAAAAATATGTGGTAGGAGTGGTTAAGATCACTTGTTCTTGTAGAGGACATGGATTCAGGTTCCAGCACGACATCAGGCCTCACGGCCATCTATAACTCCAGGTCAAGGAGGTCCAGTTTCCAGTTTTGACCTCTGTGGGCAGTAGGACTATACATGGCACAGATACATACATTCAGGTGATACACTATCACACACAAAATTAAAAAAGAAATTAAAGTGGCCAGGGATCCTGTGTTTTCTTTCCGCTAGCTGAAGACACCATGCAAGGCACTAGTCTGGAAAAGGTCCGCAGCAGATGCTGAGACTTCTGATGCTATACTCTTAAGTTTCTCCAACTCCAGAAATATAAGAGATGCATTTTATTGCCCATGAATTATCTAGTATAAGTTCTTTTGTTATGGCAGTAGGAATAGACTAAATGAGTGCAGAGAAGTGATGGTACGCCAGCAAGCGCCAACAGGTGGAAGTGGGTTCAGTAACTAAATGGACCGAGGCCAGAAGAGTTTGAGTGAGAGAGAAAAGTATAGTTTTCTTTGAGTGGATTAAGAACTGATTTGGTATCTGGCGAAATGAAAACTTATCATGCCTTACACTATCTTTTTCAGTGCCCACTGCTTTGCATTTTTAATTCTTGGTAGAGGAGCATTTTTTAAAGGGCTTATTTAAAAGTAAAAGATGCATTGATTTGCTTTGATATCCAGCTTTGGTTATTGGATTGAATGCAATTATGATGGACTAAGTGCCTGAGTAATGAGCAATTTGGCAGAGACAGACTGTCCCAAAGCTATGGAAACAAGAAGCAATGCTTGTGTTTGCAGGTCAGGGCAGCACATCAGTGGAGCAGCGTGGCCAGCAAAAAAAAAAAAAAAAAAAAAAAAAAAAAAAAAAAAAAAAAAAAAAAAAAAAAAAAAAAAAAAAAAAAAAAAAATACATAATGAATAAGATTTTGCCATAACAGGAGGAACAAGGTACAACTTATTAGAAAATATCTTAGAGACACTTGACATATACAGTCTTTCCACATGGTTATCAAGGGGCCAAGCTAGGCAACTAGTGCAAGCAGCCAAGGCTAAATAGACTTCATTTCAAAAATATTTTCTGCCTTAGTCCCAAAGTAAAGAAACTTGTCTAGAGAGAGATCTAAGGGGAAGTTTAATAAAAGTAAAAATGGTGAGAATTTAAGAACCTTATCTAATTTTTCCTCAAATAATAAATTAGATCTGTTCCTATTGAAGTAACTCTCAAACTTTTTTTTTTCTCTTCAACAATGAATTGAGTTTCTAAATCACTATTATATTGGGAATGGGGAGATGGCTCAGTGGATAATCTCATAATCATGAGAACCTGGATTTGGATCTCTGGCACCAAAATAAAAAGCTGAGCGAGGCAGTGTATAGATGTACACGTATACTGTGGATGCAGAGACTTGATGAAGTATAACTGATACTTCTAATTCAGTGAACCTAGCTAGCTGAATGGGTGAGCAACCAGGTTCAATGTGAGACTCTTCTTCAAAAATTGCTGTGCAGAAAGAATTGAGGAAAGCACTCAATATCAACCTCTGTCCTCTACATGCACACACACGGGCAAGTGCATCCCTCCCATAAGCATATACACAGACATACACACACATAGACAATTCACTCACAAAATAAGTTGTTTTTTAAATCTGGTATCCTCATAGTGAAAACATCTGTTTAAGGCATTATACAAGGTTTGAAAGGCTATAGTGACTCAAAACACTACTAGTCAAATAATCAAAATTATTAACTGAATTCCTGCTAACATTGCAGGCTTGAGTAATGAAGAAGAATAAAGTAGCCATCTTTCACTTAAGAGATATAAAAAGAAAATTTAAATAACAAAGTGTTATATATAACCACCAAAAACTACACCAAATGATCCACTTTGAAACTCATTTTTGACAAACAAATATTCTGAAAAACCAAAAAGAAATAATGGCGTCAGCATAAGTCTGTTTATAAACTTGACAGGTCGAGAGCAGGGATGCTGAAGATCGCTGTGCAGCCACATGAGAATCCTGCTGGAAACTGGCGGCACAAACAAGCTCACTGTTTACTTTCTCGTAAAGGCTTTTGAGTTACAGTAATCATTCTCACTGGAAGCGAATAGAAACATTTATAAATTGATGCTTCACCATAAGATTTCTGACTCACAGAATTCCAGATACAATTTTAAAAACCTCATTCTTTTATTTGCTTTTGTCACAATTTCATGTTCAAGTGTCCTTGTCGTAGGTTTATTTTCACAACAATTGGATGACTCTCCCAGTTTAGATGAAATTCTCACTTTTAAAATTTACCTCGAGTATTTATTTCTTTATCAAATCACTTCTAAAAGACTGAGCTACTCCAACATAAAGTGTTTATGAACTGAAGAGTAACAAGCTAAACCAAACAATAAAGATGCTTTTTACTAAAGCAGGGGCCTGTGCTTTGGGACGAGAGCAGCATAAGCATAGAGTCCCAGTCTTCAGGAGGAAGACAAAGGCTTTAGCTAACCCAAAGCTCTCAGATCTTTTAGGATTGGTCTGTTCTTGGGAAAGGTGGAGTGGGGGAAAGTCCCTCCTTTGTAGGCTTTCCTTTCTGGAGTCTTCCATCTCTAGTGATGATGACTCATGCAAGAAACAGAATGCTGTCCTACTTACCCTCAGAGTACCACTGCTTCCACAACTGATAATATAACAAACAAGGCAACTATTCAGGGAAAAGCCATGTGTTTAGGGCTGAGCATATAGCCCAATTGGGAGAGTGGTAAGATAACCAACTAGATACGAAATTGACTCTGTACTGCGTATGTGTAGGTATTTTTCTAATTATTCCTTAAACATAGCAACATAGCAATTATTTATGCAGATTTACATTGTATTTGGCAGTATAAGTAATTTATGCATGCTTAAAGTCCATGGAGCGATGATATGCGTGAGCTACATACAAATGCTTGGCCGTTTTAAAAAATTTGATCCTCCTTAGTGTTTACTATTTGTGGGAACTGAGAACCACATCCCTGAGGCTGAGGAATGGCTGCAATTACTTGTTACAAAAATTATCATCTTTGAACCAATACTTATAAAACACAGTTATATTCTATCTCAAGATATTCCATAATTTTCAGACACTGTGATGTGGAGACAGAGACACTGGCTATCTCACAAGACCAATCTTTCAAAGTGCCTTGGATAGTACTGGAAACACCAGTGATGTTTCAGAATTGTTAATTTTATCCTCCTTCGCTAGACTGAAAAGGTTAATGCACACTGCTCACTTTCTTAATGCAAAGCTAATGAATTTTCTGGGCCCTGTTATTGAAAAGAGACAAATATATATTCAGTCATTTAGAGGAAATAGGAAGCTTTCTGACTCCCGAGCCATGAATTTCCCATTAAAATTTTAATTCTTTAATCCATAGAGGAAGCCATGGCTGGCTAATATTATAATAGAAAGTTTACTTATAAATCTTTTTAAAATGTATTGCATATTTAATAATGGTATAGTCATATTTTTAAAGTAAAATGAGAACTTGAGAACCTGTTTTATGAATAACACCCTGTAGTGATACAAGACTTTAAAAATGAACAATTTTTATTGCCTCCTTGCTAATTTTAAGGCAGACCCCTGGGTTAAAATGGTCACCTTTAGCCATTAGGACCACGTAATGGGGAAGGGAAGGAGGGAAACACGTGTTTTCACCATTGCTATTTCAGCCACCACTGACATCCCAATGGTTTATTATTTAAATCCGATTGCTTTTGTTTACACAAAGTCATAAGGATATGCCTGAAAAATCACTAAAGGCACTTTATGAAATTGAAACTGTGTTCTAAACATAAACAGGGACAAAGACGTTCTTTCTTAGTTTTTAAATGTAAGTGTGTTCTTTTAGAATTAAAAAGAGATTGAAATGAAAGAAACAGTATTGGCAACCTTCATTAGACAGTGAAGTTTCGTGAAATAAGAAAATATATCACAGGGACATTCTGTTGAAGACTGGTGTGGCTAGTTTCAGGTGAAGTTGCTATTTAAGGCAGATCTCCTCTTCCAGTTGACAGCACACATAAATTTGGCAATTAAATACACGGTTCGATTAAAAAATATATGAAAAAAATTATACCTGATAAAAGGTTTCCATTCTCTTGGAAAACTCATAAATTAACTTTCGAAACTTCTCACTGATGCCCAAACCTCCCCCCAAAAGCACACTGTTGATCTTCACTGGAGCTTCCGGGGTAGGGTGCATCTTACATCAGTTCCCTTTCCCCGACCTTCCCTGCCATCCTTACTTGGTCTCTGAGACAGTCCAAAGACAGTAACTATTGTCATAAGAGGTCATTCAAGTCTTTGGTCAACGTCTACACAATCTAGAATCAATACCTGACAAGGTGAAACGCTTTCTACTGTCATTTTAACTTGAGGCCTTTGCATTTCATGTTAATTGACCCTCAGTTTTGAGCATTTTGCTGCTCTAGGAACACAAAGCTTTAAGCTCCTATCAGGCAGGCCCACAAAGTCAAACTTATAGTTTAGGGTGGGTGTGGGGGTGTGTATTTCGGTGGCAGTCTTTTTTTTTTTGTCCCGAATTCAGTGCCCAAAATGCTCACAAAGCAAAACTCTACAGTTTAACACAGCCTCCAGGTGTTTCTTTTGCATGCCCATTGTCTTTAAAATTTTGTTTTAAGAGACTTTCTGTCTTGATCACTCAGAAAATTACATTAGAAGGATGAATTTTTATAATTCCAGAGTCTAAACAACTTTGGAAAGAAAAAGATCTTAGCTTATCAGCTTTTCATGTTTGAATTCCATAAAACTGTCCTTTTGTGCTACTAAATGATGCTAGGTGTTATACCAGTTGGTTAAACCCTTTGGTTTTTAGTAGTCTTGAGTTTTTCCATTTCAACATGCTGTCCAAATCTGTTATCCATTAGCTATCAGCCACTGTAGTCTGAAGAGATATCCCAGCGATGTCCCATTTTTGCCACTTATGTCACTGAGGTATGGCTAGATGCCTTGCTTTCCATATCCTTTCCATGTCCCTCACCACCACAGTCTGTGGTCTCCATCCAGTCACTAGACCTTTGTTGGGCTTTGAGAATAGCATTCCTGTTATCTTTAGACCACACTCAGTGCACTATGTCCTCTATTACATTAACTGAGGGAGCCTGAACTCAGAGAGATGAAACACACTGCCTTCTCCCTTATCCATGGATCAGAGTTTTAATGTGCGTGTGTGTGTGTGTGTGTGTGTATACTTAGTTGTATGTGTATTTATGTGGGTGTGAATGTGAGTGAAACTAGAAAGGGGACCATGAGAAGGGAAGTGAGTGTAATTGGAGCGCATTATGTGAAATTTCCAAATTATCAATAAAAATATTATGTTGGAAATAAAAGATAAATGGGATGCTGAGATGATTGCAAACCTTGTCTGTGAGAGAAGTAGGTCGTTGTAGAGATGTCAGTTGATGTGGTTTAAGAGAAGGTGGCTCTGGCCAGCACTGAGTGGCACAAGAACTGGCTGAGTTGAATAAGCACATTTCCTTTTCTTCACTTGATAATTTGATCATGATGATATTTTGGGGTTCATGAAAATTAGGATAAATACATAGGGTGATATATAAGGTGCTAACAATACAAATGGAAATGAGATCTGACCCCATGGTTCATCATCACCCTTTGGTGATCTGGGTGGGTTTAAAACCTTCTAGATATTATTTTCGTTGTTGTTAACACAGTCATGGAGGACAATAATGCATCATTTCTCTACCTTCCCTTTGAAGGTTAATAGATACTAATCTATGAATGTGCTTCGTAAATCTTAGAGTACTGGGCCGACTTTAGCAATCATACCGCATACTGACACCTATTCTCCCCATTATAAGAATCATGACCAGCACTGCTACACTAAGAGGTAATTCCAAAACGTGAAAAGTATAAAAAACCATGCTTCACTACATTTTTAGGGCTGGAGGGATGGCTTCATGGAAAAAGCCCTTGCAGAGCTTGTGGAACTTTGTTTGGTTGCCTGGTACCCGTGGAAAATGCCAGGCATGGCCACGAATGCAGCCCCGTGACTAGTGCTAAGGGAGTGTAACTCATTTTTATATGTAGGTCTGATGAGGATTGGACAGGAATGTAGGAATGTGACTGAGTAAAATGACCTGATGCACTCCAATGGGGAGTCAGAAAGACCGTTTGTCCAAACTTTTTTTTTTCCCTGTAAAAAGCTCTGAAACAGGGCAGCCCTGGAGTGACCTGCTTTTCAAACAAGATCAGAGAATTTCTGTATGGATTCATGTAGAAAGACCACACAAGGTCAGGGTGACTTTTATTCTGAAGTCATTGTTATCCCTTCGTTTAAGAGCACTTGGGGGGGGGTAACATAATTTTTTATTCTAACTTACATTATGCCAAAAATTGAAATATTTGTAGTTTTCACTCAGAAGCAAATGTTGTTAGAATCTGCTTATAATGATTCTATTTTCCAGAAGCAAAAAGCTCTTAACAAACTCAAAATTCTCAGTTGCTTTTTATTTATTTATTTATAATTTTTTTTATAACTGCAAAATATTTAGCATGTAATGGCTGAGTCAAAGACAGATTGCTGCTTAAAAGCTTGCTGTTCATAATGGTGCAGTTGTCTCAGGCTGCATATTTCAAATTCTATAGCCTTCCCTTATCATTTTTTTAAATCGTTAAGGTAGCTTTTAGCATAAGAGGCTCAAAATTGCCAATTAATTAAAAGCATTGCCCAGTTTCCTTCAGCTGCATGTATAATTCACATTGAGCTCTGCAGCTGGGTGAGTGCAGCCTTACAATATCAATATCATCTAATAATTGGCTCCCCAAAGTTATGGCTCTCAAGGATGCAGTCCAAAGGACCAAACAAAAAAGGCAGAAAGTCTTGGTTTCCCCACACTATTTTGGCATGTGATTCATTCCGCATTCAACCTTTCCAAGAGCTCTTTAAAATTAATGCTTGGGATACACCGCCTAGATTTGGGCTTTCTGCTGCCACATTGGAACCACTCTTCTCTCTAGGGCCCAGAAAGAATAACAAAATAGGGCTGCTGGTTATCTGACTGATTTTTGGCCGAGTGCCAACCAGTGCAACTGAAAGGGAGAAATGCCAAAAATACTGTTGAATGGTAGCGTGAACAAATTCTTCAGCGTCTCTGAGAGAGCTTCAATGGTGTGTGTTGTATGACTTTCCCAACAGCAGTCCAAAGACGCGATCCCACCCAAGTCTGGTCAGCTGAACCAGTGAATTTATTGGGATTTCTTACAGGATTCTGGTTACTTAAGCAACATGCATCATCACAAAGACCAACACAACTTTGGTAACTCATGAAGATGGGGCCAAGGAGCTCTCTACCTAGCTAAGTTTCACTTTGGTTTACTGCTTTTATAATCTGGGCAACTGCCTTTGTCAATCTTTTTTCAAAAAACTTTTTGAAAACGACTTGTTTTACTTTAATGTTTTTATGTGTTCTGGTGTGAAGGTGTCAGATCCCCGGGAAATGGTTATGAGCTGACATGGCTTTGCTGGTAATGGAACTCAGGACCTCTAGAAGAACAGCCAGTGCTCCAGAGAGCCATCTCTCTAGCCCGCCCTTGTGAGTCATATATCTCTCTTAAGCAGCCTGAGTTTTGTTAGCCTAACTCCTCCCTCCGGCAACAAGTGTTAAATTCGAAAGAAGTAGCTATGCAATATTGTTAAGTCAACCATGTCCTACCTCTCCAAACAAAGTAAAACCAAACAACACAACTGTACTTTTTCAGACTTCATTTGTAAATGTGAAAATGCGACTTCCAAACATCACAAAGGAGAAACAACTTAACTTTCTGAATCTTGAAATGTTCTGTTAAATTTTGGCCAGAGTTCCTAATGGTAGTAATAATTTTTAGTGTGCATTTGCATATGTCAGGAATATGAGGTGTTAATTGATATTCCCACCACCACCACACATACACTCCTTGTTCTGGCAATAAAGGTAGACTTCTGGACTCTGAGAACAATTGGCGATTGAGCAGATACTGTAATTGGAAAGAGTTCAATGAAGGAAGGATGAGTGACCTATGTTGGTGTAGGAGGTTCTTCTGTATTTGTGTTGCTTTCATTGGTGAATAAAGAAAACTGCCTTGGCCTTTTGAGAGGACAGGATGGTAGGCAGAGTAGACAGAATGGAATGCTGGGAAGAAGGCAGTGTGGCAGATGCCATAAAACTCCCGTCTGAGACTGACCCTGGTTAGGAATCTTTTCTGGGAAGCCACAGTTGTAGCAATACATATTAATGGAGATGGGTTAAACGGATATGTCAGAGTTGGCCAATAAGAGGCTAAAACTAATGGGCCAGGCAGTGTTTAAATGAATACAGTTTCTGTGTAATTATTTCCGGGGTTAATTTAGCCGGGCGCCGGGAATGCGGCCCGCTCACCTCATACTACACTATGTACCCACATAACTGCAAGGTGAGTTGTGAAAGCTCTCCTACTCAAAATGGAGACTCTCATATCAAACTCTCACAGCAACGATCCAAAAGAAGGCCATAGACGGAGGGTCTTCAGGCCAGATTTCCTTGAAAACAAGATCACTAGCGATCTCCCAAATTATGACAGCAGCTTATTACATGAACCATACAGACACACTTGAAAGCATAAGGATAGATGGGAGCTAAAGGATGTCCTGTGACAATGTCTCATAAGGAGTGAGAAAGCCCACTACAACCTCATCATTGTAATAGCAAATCTTACCTATTACTAATAAGAACTTATAAAACAACACAGGGTCCACTGATTATTCTTTTTTTCTCTTCCAATATGTCTTCACTTTCCTCCTTGCTATTTGGATATACTGCAGGCTCTTCTGATCTGTGTCCTGTATAATTTGCAATTCTAAGTGTCTGCTGTTCTGCTTGGAGTTTCATCCTATAGGCTCATTTAATACTTTCAGAACAAAACCAAGATGCCAACACAGTTTTTTCTGACTCTGCAGTTCAGAGACAGCAGCCATCACCTCAAATGTTCCAAAGTGGTCAGGCAGATGGGTACTCAGGGTACTGGAGGCTCTGTACCTTTGTGTCATGCTGAAAGTTGTTAACAACGGTAGGAAAGATTAGAAAGAGAAAAGAACGCTTGCTATAAATTATCGATAGCATGCTCTATCAAACTCTAAGCAGCAGGAGCTATTTTGAACAAGATTATTTTCTGCAGAAATAAAGCAGCAGAAGTAAAAGAATGAGAGGACGAAGCCTGATGTAAGGAAGACTATCAAGGCAGTAAGATTTTTCTAGTCATGGATCTGGTTGCTTTTGAAAAAGAAGACACTGGCTGTTTTTCATAATCTGAAACTGCTTTTAGAGGAAACTAAATATTATCACATAGGACATGGTTATGAAATTGAATTGAAATAAGCACCATAAAATAAACAAAGAAAAGTTCTCTATGTAATAGTAAGTAACACTTAAGCAGGTTCTCCTTTTAGAATATCCATGAAAAGTTTTATTTATGCTCTTGTTTTTTCAAAGACTAACATTGGACATCTTAAATTATTCAAGATCAACATATTTACTTTGAAAACACTGAAAAACTGGAGAAACTTCTTGAAGACTAATTAAGGAGTTATGGTAAATAATCAATGAAACTTATGAATGGTCAGTACAACAGCATCTGGACTAGTTCTTTGCTGTCTCAGAAGAGAGAGAGTGAATTGCAGAAGTAACTTTTAGTTAGCTGACTCTGCACAGTGCCTCCTCTGTGTTTTCCTTAGTGAAACATGATGATCTGATTTGGCTAAAAGTAACAGACTTGGTGCTGGCTGTAGACATCTATTTTTTTAATCTCTTTGCCTTTTAGTCTATGCTTTGCTCCTCCTATATGCTCCTTCCTGTCTTTACCTGCCCCTTGTGTTAGGAAGAGAAATTCTTCTTGGTAAGGAAGGCTAGTTTTCTATATCTCCCTCCTCACTAGTGCACATGGGTCAGGAAATGAGTGTGGGTAGCTGTTCCCAGGAAGCTGCCATCCATAGAAAGATGAGTGTGGTGCGACTCTCTCCTCCTCCTTTATGGCATGGGATTTTCTCAGTCTCTGGTCAAATCTCGTCTGCTTCCCTGCTCCCACTTGTCCATCTTGTTCAGTTTCACGTATCTCCTTTCCATCTATCATCTTATTTCAAGCTTAGTAATTGAAAATTTATTTAAATTTAATTAATTATACATAATAATGGGTTTCATTATAATATTTCACACACACACATATACACATACACACATGCACACACATAGTTGTGGTTTGAATAGGAATGGCCTCCAGAGACTCATGTGTTTGAATGCTTGGGCCACAGAGAGTGGCACTATTAGTAGGTGTGACCTTGTTAGAGGAAGTGTGTCACTGTAGAGGTGGTCTTTGAGGTCTTGTATATGCTTAAGCCATACCCACTATGACAGTTCACTTTCTGCTGCCTGCTGATCAAGATGCAGCCCTCTCAGCTCCTTCTCCAGCACCATGTCTGCCTGAACATCACCATGTTCCACCATGATGATAAGGGACTAAGCCTCTGAAACTGTAAGATAGCAAATAATTAAATGTTTCCTTTTATAAGAGTTGCCATGGTCGTGGTGTCTCTTCACAGCAATACAAACCCTAACTAAGATTAGTCAGCTCATTTACCTGCCCTTGATAGGCCTACACTCTCACTGATTCCCTTCTTCCTTTTCTATTTTAATGAGGCTTTGTTTGTTCATTTGTTTGCTTGGTAACTATGATGGGTAGTGTTGAAAATCTGAGAACAAAGAAGAATCATCTGAAAGATGTGCTCTGGGCATGCCTGGGGGAATTATCTCAATTACAATGATTGAGTTGAAAAGACCTGCTCAGAGTGGTTGGCACCATTTTCTTATTGGGATCCTGGACTGTAGAAATGGAAAGCAAGCCAAGCAACAGTATATTAAGTCATTGTCTGTTGCTATAATAAAATACCATGACCAAAAGCAAATGAAGGAAGAGTTTATTTTGACTTCTATTTCCAGAGGGAGTGTCCATAATGCAGGAGGAGGCATGGCAGCAGGCGGCCAGAGCAGGAAGCTGAGAGACTGCATCTTCAGCCACACAAACCGTGTGGAGAGGACAAACTGGACGTGAGGCAATGCTGTAAAGTCTCGGAGCCCACCCTCAGCGATGTACTTCCATCAGCTAAACTCAAAGTTCTATAACGTCCCCCAAATAGCACCACCAAATGGGGACCAAATATGGAAATACCTCAGAATATGGGGGTCATTTCTCATTGAAACATCTACAAGCAATATGCACTCATTTCTTTCTTCTTTTAACTATTGACATAATGTGACCTTGTGTTTCATTCAAGCTTTAGATATCATAACTTCTTCATCATTGCGGACTCTACCTTAAACTGTGAGCTAAATCTTTTCTCCCTTAAGTAGCTTTTGTCAGAGTATTTTACTACATTAACAAGAAAATAAGCCAAAACATTGACCCACTATGTTTTGTTGCACTTTCTTATGGGATAAACTTACTACCCAGCTATTACGCCACTGATGAAAATGTCTCTTTCTGCCCAAGTTCTACTAACTGCCTGTAGATATTCAGGGATGGGTGGGGCCCTCTGAACCACTTTCTCCCAGATATCATTATTACCTTAAAGTCGCCCCCCCCCGCCAAAGGTCTTCAGCTGCACTTTCCTGCCTGCCTTGGTAGAATGCTGATAGGTTTAATATTGTGCAACTCTTGTGCCTCTAAACAGAACCATTGTGAGATTAAGAATACAATGGAGTTGTCATATTCTGAAGATAGCTTGCTCCATTCTTACCTCTGAGACTTTCAGTGTGGAAAGGGCTGTAGATATTTCAGTTGTAGGTGAACATTGAATATGTTTCCCCCGTAGGTTCTTAACTAATGTTTATTCCAATTTTCAAGCATATATCAAATGTATGAAGTGATTATAGCACTATGGTTAACTACCTTATTTCTGTTTTAGAAATTTAAAAAATGCTAATTAAACACTGTAGGTATATCTGCAGGTTAGAAATTCCTCAGTTTAGCTTCCCCCTTTATTCCTCTACTGAAATAAGCACAAGCAGTGAGCCAGAACTCTGTGTGGAGCACTTAATGTTTAATATTTTCACTCAGCCCTGCCATGTTTGTCTTTGGTAGGAGATATAGCTAGTTCATTTGTTTTGAATATTGTGAGACATTCCCTGTATGCCATAGTGTATTTCTCCATTTTCAGGCTAATAAAGTTCTACATTATTTTCAGTTCCATTTTGTTTTCTTTTATTAATACGCAGCAAAGAAAATGTCTGTATATGCCTTCTTATGCAAAGACAGGAGTCCCAAGTCTTATTACATAATTATTTCCACTATTTATAGTGGTCCAGTTTTCTGCTACAGGTATGCTACTTTTTTCCTCTAAATTCTTTGTTTTATTGAAAGTAGATACTTATTAGGTATCTAATAAGTAAGATAGAACAAAACCCTACAAACAAGAATAAGACAAAACAAAGAAAAACAATCAAACAGAAGAAAAATGTCAAAGAAAACCACAAGAAACACTTAGAGGTGCAAAGACACATGTATTTGTATACACAGAAATTCCATTAAAATACAAAACCAGAAGCCATTTGATGGATAGATAGACAAAAAGACACATACCCAACCCATATAGTTTAAACCAAGCCCTTATAAAGTATTTTGAGACAAAGATATTACATTTTTTGTGTTGGCCACCTACTGTTACTACTATGTAGTCCCTGGGTGTGACTGCTTCATGTACATTCTTGTTGGTAGGCATAAGGAATGGTAGAGACCACAAAACTGATGATGATTCAATAAGCAGTAGGTAAATAGGGATGTGGAATCTTCGTATTGTTTTTATGAAAAGTTGCATCATTGTATTCCCATTTTTATATGAGTCTGTGGCTTTGTTTAGTTTTGAAATTTTATTTCTTTCTGTATTGATCAAATCCTCAACTACTGCCCCATCGTGCCCTAATTTCAAAGGCGGTCCCAAAGCTTTAGGATTATGGAGCCTCATACTGTATGGCCAGAAAGAGTAGCACTTTTACAGTTTCCTAAGCATTTCATAAAAACCTGTACAGTGTTATTTCTCTTGGCCATGAAGCTTTAGTTGGAAGACAGCTTCTGGTACACACAGCTTATAGTTTAATGGAAGCACGACAGTAAGAAAGGGAACACCACCTTGACTTCTAACAGAATTCAGAATACGAAGAAAATAAAAGTCATACGAGTGGTCCAAGTCTGGTTCACAGCAGACTTACTATGAGACACCATCCATTTACCAGTGATGCGGTGTCTGCTGCTAGAACGAGGAAGACTCTTCTGGACTCCAGTAGAGATGTGATGCACATTAGGAACTCCTAGGCCACTGGAAGATCACATAATAATAATTGTTATTAGCAGGGTTGGAGCTTCAAAGGATGATTTACGATCCAATGGAGAAAGAATCTACCATGTATGAAAAGCAGTCTGAGCACAGATAGGATTTTCTGGGTGTTTTCTGGTTATACAGTCCTGAAACTCAATGAGTATCGGAGGAAAAAATCATGACACTTTGAGGTTGTAAAGTAAGGACCCTACGAGAATGTGTGACTTGGGCTTGAAGGATGATTGCTTAATATCAGGTTATAACCTAGAATGTATCTAGCATTACAATTATCTGTAAAGTCAGTTCAGTTATTCTAATTGCTTTTCTCTTCCTTTCTCAGATTCCACTCTGAATTTCCTGACCTTCCATCTGATTTCTGCTTCTCAGGTCTGACCTCTTGTGTGGAATGGCCAGCTGTTCTTTCCCTGCCTCTTTCTGCCTACCTGGATTCCTTCCTAAACACAATTGTAGGAGGTGAGCCAAGAATTCCTCATGTGCCCCAAATCACATGTTGCAGCCAGATCCTCCCTAACATGGCTTCTCCCTTCCCCTCTATTACCTGCCATCAAGACAGTCAATGTATAGAAAAGAGCCTGACAAAGGAAACAAAATCGTAGGGATTTTTCTCCGACTTAAAAAAAAAAAAAAAAAAGGAGAAGGTATCTGCAACTATCTTTTTTTTTTTTTTTTTAGAGTTCCACCCTACTACAGTTCCTTGACAAATTCCTTCCCATATCCTTGCCATCCTGTTTTTATGTTCTTCACACAGGTTAAAAATGTAATACGGGAGCAGAGTCACGACCCCACAAGTCACTGCTTTGACAGAGACACTCAGAGAGTCTTCCTTTGGAAGTGAGCATGAGAAAAATGAAAGGACAGGCGATGTTAGAAATGCTGTGGAAACGAATGGGCCTGTGAGGAGGAAGGGACATGAAGAATTGTAAATAATTGTAACCAATGACAGACGTCCTAGTACAGCAGCAGCCAAGATCTAGTCTAAAAAGAACTCTGACTGTCGCTACCCGGTTCTGTTTCACAAGGGGTTCTTCACTTGAAGCACAGCAATGGAGCCATCACCAAGAAACTAATAAAGGAGCTCAATCTCCACTTTCTAGAAGCTTGTGATCTACAGTGCAGACAGATGTTACGCAGAGCGTGACTGGTGCATGTTTAGTAAAAGCACCGACATGGGCAGAAAAGCAGGCAGACTAACATGTGTTGGCTCTGGGCAACCGCACCCTGCTGCCAAGACAGTTTCAGAAAATTTGTCACCTTTTCAATTTTATCTAACCACAAAAATAGTTAAGGCTAATTCCATGAGTTTCTGTCATAATCGGTGGGTCTGGAAATCCCTTCTTGCACACTCAGATGGACCCTAAAAAAGCTTTGGACTTCCCTTCTTTTACTTGTTGGGGCATCAGTCATACAGAAACCAGCAGTAAGAAAGCCAGGAAGAAACAAGGAAAGAACACATCATTCATGTGCTAGTTTCTGAAGCTACATTCTGCCCAAGTCTGATTCTTCATGAAAAAAAGAAAGAAAGAAAAAAGAAAAAGATACAGAAATGTATTCCTCTTTTTAGGCTTTTTGGGTGACCTTCTAGATTTGGACACAGAGTGAACAAGTCATTCTGTGTTGCTATTTCTCCATCCATCCAGTGCCTAGAGCAAAGATCTGCTCAGAGCAGCTTGTTGACAAAATGCCCGAAGGTGTTAAAGTCTACCAGACAGGTGTTATTGCAAACTATCTTCTTATGGATTTCAGAAAGAAATCAAGAGAACTGATTAAACAGCCACCACATTTGCCGCGGAATCACCTCCCCATGAATCAGTGGGAAGTAAATTGCAGGAAGGAAACCTGCGGGGAAAGTGATTAGACATCACTTTCACTGACCGCTTGAAGGGAAGCCCAAGACTCAGCAGTGGCACATTTTGACACGGAACACAAAAACCACGTGAGCTGGAGCTGAAGGAAAAATAACTGGTTCCTGTCATGGACTGGGATCCCATTTCAGCATAGACAGGAAGAGAAGGGTTTATTCATAGGCCCATATTTCAGAAACGAAACAAACTCAGAACAATGGAGAACACTGCTTTCCAAACAGAATAGCCCTGACAATGTACTACCGGTGATATCTTCTTGAATATAAGATTGCTGCTTACTTTATAATCACTTCAAATACAAAATTTCTCTGTAAATTATTATTGCTCTAAGATGTAAACAATGCAGAATGAAATAAATAGGACACAGCAAAATGTCCCTTTCCCTTCTGTCTTCTCACAGTTAATCATCACCAACTATTTGGCACACATTTCTCACTGTGCTCCTTTGTTCCTCTACACACACTCTAGATTATGATGCTGTGCAGGGGTGGGATCAGCGCGAACTAGATGACACATGCTAAAAACTCATCCTACTGCTGATTTGCCTTTTGCCTTACAATTTCTCTTTCCTTCCTTTTCCCTTCTTTCTTCCTTCCTCTCCTCTTCTTCTTCCTCTTCCCAGTCCTCCTCTCCACCCGCCCTCTGCTTCCCTGCACCAACCCTACCCCCCAAGACAGAGTCTTACTACACAACCCATACTGGTTTTGAGTTCCTGCCTCAACCTACAGAGTTCTGGGATTATAAATATAGGCCTCCACTCTCAAGTTGCTTTGCAATTTCATTTTTACTTAAAATATTTTGATTATACTACTGAGTTTGAACTATACTAACATTTGACTATACTAATAGACTACCTGAGGATTCCTATGAAATTAATTCATATTCAAAGCATAGCTTTCTAGAAAAAATTAAGTACTTAATTGGTACCTATTACTTGAAATAAATTGTGAACAGGGAATATTCAATAATGCCACCAATGCATAACAAACCAATATAGGTTGTTTAAGAATTTTTATAATCATAGTTCTTACAGCTTATTTATTCATATGTATGAATATATGTGTGCATACACACACACACACACACACACACACACATATATATATATATATATATATATATATATATATATATATATATAGAGAGAGAGAGAGAGAGAGAGAGAGAGAGAGAGAAAAGAGAGAGAGCAAGATACCTTCCAAGGAATTAAGTCATCTTTATTCAACAAAACTTACCAACTGTGATGTATCCTTTCTAAATTAGTATTCGTAGGGGTAAAAAGCCATAGCAAAATTACTAATGACCTTAATAATAATAATAATAACAGCAACAACAACAACAATCTACATTGCTATGATGTTTTCTATTCATAAGACGCATATACCTTCACCCATTTCATAGTCCTAAGAATTTTTGGAGATGGGTGTCACTCTCATCTTATAAAGTAAGAAACTGTATATTTAATAGTGATTTGTCATTCCTATCCACTGAGGACAGAAAAGGGAAAGGTTCAGACTCAAATGTCTTTGCTTCAAGGGCTGAGGATGTAATTCAGTCTGACAGCATTCACCTCATATGTGCAGTGCCCTGGGGTTGATTCTCAGTACTCAATAAATATTATTGAGTTCACATCCAAGATTCATCTGCTAACCCGCAGGATGATTCCATTTCTGTAAATGAGTATTACCTTATGTTGCAATAAACAATGGTTGTTTAGTGCATTGCAAGAGCATATGATAATTAACTCGGTGACATAGTCTCCTTAACCAACAGTGTCAGTGTCTCCAGGAAGCTTTTCAGAAAGACAAATTCATGAGCTTCCTCCAAGACCTACTGAATCTTTTCGCTGGGCCTGACAGTTGTAATGTGTTTAATAACACACACCCCTTAGGCCATACTGATGCACCTTAGAATTTAAGAAGCTCAGTTCTGTCCAGTGAAGTGGCAGAAGATAAATAACTCACTATTCAAATCTAAGCTACTATCTTTTGAACCTTTGGGTGGAACTATCTTTCTTTTGAGGTCAAAGATGTACCACCCATACAGATCAAACAGTGGATGTAGGAGCAGATGCTTGTTGGGTGGTCTAGGTCCAGACTCATTGCTCAGGGTACAGCTATCCCATGCTAGTTCTTTTATTAGTCCCTATATTTCTCACTAGTGTGGAAGACCTTTTTGAAAACATCCTAATATGTACTCCAATTATTTCACATTTCCATATGCTTTTTACTGATGACTTTAATTTTGGAGGCTAAGAAAATAGACAAATAAATGAATCATAATAAGAATAAAATATACCAAACTTTTAAACACACATAGAAATATTGATCAATATTGCTAATTTCCTAGAAGTTAACTGATAAAAGCCGGCTGAAAATACATGGGGAAGCATGGAATAACAATACATCTGTGGCCACTATTCCAAACTTCCTCACAGTACAACACTATTTTGACTAGCCTTGAACTTGGTTGTCATTCTAGGGATCTCTGAGGCCTGGGACTCTTCTTGGATACTTTATCAGCCTGATGCAAAAGTTAATCTGAAGGGAAGGGGTCCACAGGTCACTATTCCTAGTAAGGCAGAGAAGCTTCAACCTGTATAAAAAGGTTGCCAATGAAACAAAAGTTTTAATGACTGGCTCAACCTATAAGAAACCTAGATATTAAATACGAAGTGTTTTTCTTTCTGTGAAAATAAATGCATCGTCAAAATTTTGATAGCACTTTCTCTGTAGGTTAAGTATGAGCTGAACTGTGCTGCACATACCTCACAGGGAGCAGCATCGCACTAAGGAAGGTAATGACACAGAGCTGCATGTCTGCATGAAATTATAACAACAGGAACTCTGTGCCACACAACACAGCACAGTGTAATCACACCACTTTTAGGAAAAAAGATTAGTCCCTAATCACGGCACAATTTTTCATTAAGAAGAAAGTGGGAACTAGATGAAAAAAAAATTAGGGATGTTCAGTAAGCTTGCGAACGAAGCCAAACATTAAATTAAAATGTTTTCTGTGAAAACATGAATCTGCTTATGCAGATTATCCCACTGAATTATTCCACCATCTGCAGAATCCATGGTTTTTACTTTGACTCCTTTGTTGCAAGTAGCTTTTCAACAATAGCACTCACTGTTGAAGCAAGAGATGCTAAGAAGGCGACAGAGACAACGTGACGTTCATGTTCTGTTAGGAAAAATAAGCCACTGCTTTGTTTTCCTGTCTTTTAGTTACATCAATAGGATGGTACCTTTTGTGAAAATGAGCTGCAGCAATAGTTCTTACTCTTTCCCCTGAAAACTAATAGCTGCAATTGACCTCAGAGGACTGCAGAAGCCTCTGTGCATGCAATGCTGTTGATCCAGCGATGCTCTTCATACAGGTGGGAGCCTGTTGAATTAGCCGTCTCTACTGCTTGTGGTGCTCAACTGTACCGACATTGAGAAAACTTTAAAAATCACATTTTATTTAAAACGCTACGTAAGATGCCTTTAAAGACTTCATATTCATAATATGATGACTGTGTCAGGCACCAGCACACACTCCACTTCAGGTTTTATCTATATGATAATGAATTGTTCAGAGACGACATGGGCACAGTTTCCTAGACAGGTTGCTCATTGTATGCTTTGTGTCTATGTCTTTTCACTTTGAGGAAATAACATGAATACACAAGAAGTGCCAAGGAGCTATCGCTGCATTGCTGTGCATCTGTCTATTCGGTGAACTATGTAACACCTACCTTTATATGCGTTTTTGAGAAACCAGAAGGCAGATTTCCTCTTTAAGCTTCTAAATATCCTTCCAAAAGAACCTCTGAATGCATGTCAAAATTGGAGTATACAATGGGGATTTGGGAGACATAGAATTCTATATGAGATCATAATAACAGGAACAACCCAAAAGAAAAAAGAGAACACAGAGAAGACATCCATGTGCATAAACAACATAATAAAAAGTTTTAACTGCATTCATCATGAAATTATTTTGATTTTTGAGGTCCTGAATGAAGCAAATGTTTGGGTGTACACCAATGTCCTCCATCATCTTTAAGGTGGCTTTAGTATAGATTGCTACTATCTATCTTGCAACACAGTTCCTGAAAGGAGAAAGTACAAACACAAGACATTAGACATTGTCCTTGTTTGCTTTTAATTTCTGGAATGCAATACTGGTCAAAAGTAAGCTGGGGGTCAGGGTTATGGCTTACACTTCTGAGTCATAGTCCATTCTTCAGGGAACTCAAGGCAAAAACCTGGGGGCAGGAATTGAAACAGACACAGAGGAATCCTGCTTATTGATCTGTTCCTACTGGTTTGCTTAGTTAAAAAATCTTTCTTTAAACTTTTGATATTATAATACTGTTACACAATTTCTCCTTCCTTTTCCTCCCCTAAATCCTCCCATTTAACTTCCCTCATTTTTAAAATTTATAGTTTTAAAAATTGATTGCTGTAATATCCATATATGTGCATTCATATGAATATATATAACTGTATATATATATAATTATAAATACAACCTTCTAAATCTATATAACATTACATGTATGTATCTGTTTAGGTTGATACTGACTATGGGTTCCTCAAACATAGCTTTCATATGCCGAAGTATGTTCCCTCTAGTACTACATTCTCTCGAACTCTTATGAATGTATGTTGAAATTTGTCAAAGACTTTTTCTGCATCTTCCTATTTAAACACATAAGTGATACAGATAAGACTATTAAGAAAATGAGTTCACTTGTTTATTGTAGTGTGAGAAATGCTGTTATTCTATTTACGGTACAGTGTAGAAGCTCTCAGTCAGATCCAGGTAATGTTCTTTGGGAATCTCACTGTTACCCTCTACTACATACAGGGAGCCAGTCTGTGGGCTGAGATATCTGAATGTGTGATGGTTCTAGTCCGCCCACATAATCATAGGTAGGGAGAAATATGAAGTATGGGTGAGACTTAAATTTATTCTTACTGGCATTTTTGCCCACAAATTTGCATCATTAAAGCAACAGACAGACAGAGACTGTATCTAATAAAGACATATAGTATCATCACAAGGAATAAAGCTATGTCTCTTATACTTCAACTCAACAAAATTTGTTGTATCAAAAGAATGCCAAGCAATGAAACTTGAACCCGAAGGAGAGCATAGCAGAAAAACAACACACGAACTGTATACGGAGCTTATAAACATCTATAAGGAGCAAATCAAGCAAGGAATCAAATGAAATGATACTTGAAATATTGACTTAAAATAATAAAATTGGCTTTTGCTGAAAAGATTTCTAGTATTTAGTGGCTGATTCCAACTTACTGTTTCGTTGGCTTATAAACTGTCCAGAAGGATGGTGAAGAAGCACCCAGCTTGTTAGCCAAAGGCTAAAAAAATCATGGGTGGTTAAGATGGTTATCACTACAGTCTGTCCCTGGCATCATTAGATACACACACTACAGACACTACACACACACACACACACACACACACACACACACACACACAGTGAGAGAGAGAAAGAGAAAGAGTGTGTGCGCAACAATCCTGTTCTTGTACTTGAATTCAGATGTTTGGATTATAAGCTAAGCACAAATTATTGTCATTGGTAGAAGGCTGGGCAGAGGCTGCCATGAAATGTGTAAAGAGACAACCTAGGTCCACAGCCAAAAGGTAGCTGTGCTGGTGGGTAAAGGCAATTTGGGGCTCCCATAGATCAATTCTAGGAATCAAGAACAATGGTGTGCCTGAGCATGTATTGACTGCCTTATATTTGTGGATATTAAAATTTATGCATTTTATGTACAGAAATAAAATGCACATTTTATTTTAAAGTAAACTCTGTAAATGTAAGAAAATGTGCAATTTAGCATAGGCATAGGAAGACCTTTTTCTTCCAGGTGAGATTGCAAAACATTTTAAAATGTAGGTAGCAATGGGTATTTTTAATCATCAACATGAAAGGACATTGTTTTCTTTTTTTTAAATTTTTTGAATATTCTTTTTTTTTTCATTCAAATCATTTACACTTCCTCCCCTTCTCCCAGTCCACTCCCACTCCCCCACTAACCCTCCTCCCTCCACCTGCTTCCTTAAGAGGGGGCAGGGTACCCTGCCCTGTGGGAAGCCCAAGGCCCTCCCCCCCCATCCCGGCCTAGGAAGGTGTGCATCCATATAGACTAGATTCCCAAAAAGCTAATACATGCAGAAGAGATAGGTCCCAGTGCCATTATCATTGGCTTCTCAGTCAGCCAAGGACATTGTTTTCTGTCTTCTAGATTTCCAGAAATTTCAAATGCTAGATTTATTGCTTTTTTTTTAAACATTCTCTAGTTCTTAAGAACTGATCAGAAGAGCAGGGCTTAACTTTAGATAAGAAAGTCTTCAATTTTGACAATTCACTGAAAAAGCAGGTTGTGGTGTGTATTTTGTCAGTTGAACATTTCTGAGACATGGATCACTTAAATCTGAGACCTAAGAATGTTAATTTTAGAGGAACTTTATGGAGATTTTCATTGTATGAAGATAGCCAAGTAATAGGTAGATAAAACCTGGAAGTCAAGGATAATATTTCAGCCATCCACTAGGTCTCTCATGTCACCGTCACGATTACACAAAATGTAATTTCTCTCTCAACTGAAGCATGAGAGCAAATTATTAATACAGGGTAATCTACTAGCTTCACCTAAGAGTTACGAGTCATCCTAGTAGGTCAATTTCATGCACCTCAGAATAGTTTATTCATCTGTAGACAATGATTTTAAAATGTGCTGATTCTAAGCAACAAAGATTTCCTGGCAGTTATTTTATAATGTAAAGAAAGCAAATTTCGAGTAGGCCTGCCCTTGGGACCGGGAACCTTGCCCAACCAGCTTCCGCGGATTCATCTGGACCTTGATGAATGGGCCCCAGCCCGTCCCCGGGGCCTTCTGGCCACTTGGGGCTCCCCTCTGCTGGCTTTGCTGCTTGTCCCAACCCTGCTCGCCCCCGGGCATCCCTTCTCATCTGCGTGGTCCCAGCTGCACCCGAACTCAGCCTATCTGGGCTGAGGCCTTGGGGGAAGGGCGAGTCCCCTGCTAGAGGGCCTCCTTTATCCCACGGAGCCGAGCCGAGTAGAGCACACATCTCTCAGTAAGCCCGCCTTTGGGACTGGGAACCCCTGGGCGAGGAAGGAGCACAACCAGCTTCCGCAGATTCATCCAGACCCCGGAGGCCAAGCGGAGCCAAACGGAGCAGAGCGGGCAACTCTCAGAAGAGATGGGCAGGCGCCAATCAAAGAATTCATCCAACAACCTGAAAAGCAACATGATAACACCAGAATCCAGCGATTATGGAACAGGAAAGCCCGAGCAACCTATCCCAGATGAAGTAGAAGAAATTGACTTTAAACGTAGCTTTATGGAAGTTATAGAGTCCTTTAAAGAAGAGGTGAAAAACTCCTTTATCGAAAGGGATGAGAAAACTAACAAAAAGTTAGAAGAAATGAATAAATTCCTCAAAGATACCCTAGAAAACCAAGAAAAAGCAATCAAACAGGTAACTGAAACAGTTCAAAACTTGAAAACTGAAATGGAGGCAATGAAGAAAACACAAACCACAAACCGAGAGATGGCGGGAAATGGAAAATCTGGATACACGAACGGGAACCACACAGACAAGTATAACCAACAGAATACAAGAGATAGAAGAAAGAATCTCAGATGCAGAAGACACGATAGAGAAAATAAACTCCGTGATAGAAGAAAACAACAAATCCAACAAATTTGCAACACAAAACATCCAGGAAATATGGGACACCATGAAAAGACCAAATCTAAGAATAATTGGGATAGAAGAAGGAGAAGAATTCCACTCCAAAGGCCCAGAAAATATATTCAACAAAATTATTGAAGAAAACTTCC